>JAQGAF010002965.1:0-19681 GCA_034687865.1 Kryphioiulus occultus
CCCTTAGGACCTCTGGCATTGGGGAGCCATGTCACCTTGGCCGATTAACTTTTGGAGAAGGTCTTGGAGCTCTGGCCCGTGTGGGGTATCGTGCCGAAAAAGGAGTGTTTAGCTGTGGCTTGGCGAGGCCATGGAGCTGATAGCGTGAAAACATATTTTGCGCTATTCAGCCTCATGCTTTCGTCATGCTGCATGTGGTCAGGCAGGATTTTACTTTTAGCTTTTACCACAGGCAGGAGTGTACTAATCATTTGCTTTTCACGTGTGGTTATATTGTACTTGACATATGTCAATAGTCTCCTTTTGGCAATTAAAAGACAATCAGGGCAGTGCTAGTTATAGGAGTGTATTAATCTTTCTATTTTAGTTCTTGTTTTCCCATATTCGTGTACAGGAATTTGCGTGTTGTGCGTTATTTGTTGCGTACAATTTTGATGCTAATGACATGACTGGGCATATTATTAATACCGCTTTTATTTTCAACGTAGCCTGCGGGAGGTATCTCCCGAAATAAGTTCCATATTTTTAATACCGTTTTCTGTCGTTTTCATGATAAAATACTCGCAACGGTTGATGGATTTCACATCCCAGGAAATCATCGTAATGTGTAAGTTTAACTCTGGTTTGTTCGTTAGGTTTCTGTTTCGTAGGTTCTTGATAAAGCAACTAAGAAGTTGGTTTTACTATAAATCTATGTGGCATTTTCTCTATAGTTCAGAATGACTTGGATAATTCAAATAAACGTAATTGTATTTATGATTCAATCATTCCATAATTCATTTAACTCTTTACCATATTTCAAACAGCTACGTCCTACCTAGTAAGCGAAACATTTGATACAAAAATTGGCATTTTCATACAGCAATTTTTAAAAAAAAAAAAAAAGGTCACGTAAAATGTCAGGGAAATTTAATTGAGAATTTACCTTTGAAACAGAAATTGAAATTTTAATACAGCAATTTTTTTTTAAAAAAGAAGGTGATGTAAAATGTCAGGGAAATTAAATTGAGAATTTACCTTTAAAACAGAAATTGGAATTTTCATACAGCTATTTTTTATAAAAAAAAAGGTCACGTAAAATGCCAGGGAATTTCAATTGACAATTTGAGTGTGAACCCCGAATTCGCTTTTTAAAGTTTAAAAATGCCACAAAAATAGCTGTCTGCAAATGTCAACAAGTGTTATTCTTATACCATCGTCTGCTAGTCACTAAGCGTTCACCGGTTGGTTGTCAAAAATCGTACAAATTTGAGTCGTAATTTGACCCTTTTGACCTTGCATCATTTGATTTCAGAGTGGCCAGACCCAGCACCATTTGACCCATTGTCACCACCGCTATCACGTGTTGTGATGCGAAGGTCATGAGCAATTTTGGCATTTTATTTCGTCTCCCTTTCCCATCATCGCGATACTGCTCGACCCTGCTTCCTGTTTCGTCCGTTCGCTTCTTGGTGAGAATTATTTTGAATCCAATATGCATTTTATGGAAGAAAATGTACACTATTCCTTTCAACTTCTTAATTCCAACTATTTAGGCATCAAATTCAAAAAGAATGGCGTTGACTGGTGAGGAAAGAACCAAGCAACTTGACCCGTTGTTAGCAACAGGTTGGAGCATGACCCAAGGTCGAGATGCCATCTATAAGGAGTTCATCTTCAAGGATTTCAACAACGTAAGTGTGAGATCGTAATTATGGTGAGCATGAGTTGATGTTTAGTACGTACAAAGTAATGTGAAAATTATTTCAAGTTTGGTTGTCAACTGTAACTGCGCTGGCTGTAAGTTTGAATTGACCTCTAATCTTATTACATTTTCCCAAAAACCACACATTTTCATGTCTTGACAACTCTGGTGCTAGACTGACAGGGTGGTTCCTTGGTAGTATTGCGCCTGGAATGGCGTACATAAATATTGAGCTACAAAGTCAAGCTGATTATGTAACATTAATCAAACTTGATCTTGTTGGTCAATGCCCTTAGTGGATGCTCAACATGAACATGAGCCATGAATCATTGCCAGCTCATGTTCTGTGTGTTCATAATTCATGCACATGTTATGTGTGATCATAAAGGTGAATCGTACACATGTCCTGTGCAATCATAACGATGGATCATGCACATGTGCTGTGTAATAACTCGTGCACATGTTTTGTGTGATTATAATGGTGGATCATCCACATTTGCTGTCTGATCCACAAAGGGATTGACCAGAGTACAGACCTTAAGATATACTTGGATTACTGAATTCCTAAAACTGTCCGTATTTTACATTTTGCTTATGCATACCATCACTGGATATTTACGTATCGTGCATGGGGCTTTTTGGTTTATGCTTATTTGTGCGACATTGGCTGCCTCGTCAGTGAGTTACCAACGAACGAGGTCTGGTAGGACTTAAGCATGATTAAAAATCATAGCGCTGGCTTTAGTAGTTGACGTACGATAACGATGATCAATGACGCTTTCTATGTTGAAAATAACAATTATCTGCTGTAACACGAACTAAATAGTCAAGGGATTCAATGCATTCATAACCTGCTTGCGCTTTCTTGAAATAATACATGCCACTGGTGTTTCGATGCTTGCTTTTGTAGAGCATGGGTTTGGATGGATCGCACATTATGATAAGCATTTGTTATAGATGCTCTCGTTTGAATGTAGGCTTTTGGCTTCATGAGCCGAGTTGCACTCTTGGCCGAGAAAATGGACCATCACCCAGAATGGTTTAACGTGTACAACAAGGTCCAAGTGACTCTTTCATCACACGATGT
The DNA here is from genome assembly GCA_034687865.1 of Kryphioiulus occultus. Taxonomy (NCBI): domain Eukaryota; kingdom Metazoa; phylum Arthropoda; class Diplopoda; order Julida; family Julidae; genus Kryphioiulus; species Kryphioiulus occultus. The sequence goes on from JAQGAF010002965.1 coordinate 2,772, forward strand.
CAATGGGCTGTCTTCCCGGGATGTTCGTATGGCCAATTTTATGGAAAAAGCATTTTCCGCTGCTAAGGAACAATAAGGACCAACGTGTTTCTTCCGAGCCTTCTTGATAATCGAGAGGCATCGTCAACTGCTAGATATTGCAGTGAAACGATATTATGAAACGTACGGTATTACCTTTGCTCCGAGTCTCTATGTTCCAACGTTTCTCAAAATCAAAGTTGAATGCGTTTTGTTGAAATTTCCCTTAGACTCGTCAATTTCCTTCCAAATCTATGCTTATGGCTTCAGGTTTATTATGTTTGATGCATATTTCGTTTTGAGTTTCAAATAAATGTTCTCATTTTGCAAATTTTTGCTACTTGGGTATGATAACAACACTTATAAACTTGGACAAGAATTGAAAGTAAAACTAGAAGCGTAGTATTACTGAATTTCTCTATAAAGAAATTTTAATTGCCCAACAAAATCTTATTTGCTATCAACTGTCAGTTGCAAATTTTAACTAGCAGTTGCTTAAGAATTACTAGTGTTGGGAATTTATCTGAAGGATTATTGTTTGCAAAACAATTGTAAACAATAATGCTTAATTCCCTTTGATACTTGTTAGATGATAAGTACATGTATTACAAGTGATGGATAATTACATTTAATGCTTACATAAAAAAACTTCAAATTAAACATTGTTTTGTAAATAATAATCCCAATCATTTGTAATAGTCATCGTCTAAAAATTGTCAAAAGGCAACATTAAGACAAGTTCTGCAACTTTTCCTCGATAATAATACGATGGAATCTTATTTTTTAATATCATTTATTAACAAATTGTAAATTTTCGTTTTATAAAATGCACAAAAATGGAATATTTTATTGTACAATGTGGCTAATCAGCCACAATAATTAATATTTAGTTTGAGAAGAAACGGAGATGTTAACATTAATGCCAGTTTAGTTTGTCGCCATTGGGATAAACTGAATCTGTACCCAATTCCACTACTGCTGGCGTACTCTTTGGATGTGACGAATGGCTCGTTTGATTTCTTAGAAGCATAAAACTGCTTGGAACCACGTTGCAACGTTATCCGTTCTCAATAACTAAGGCACCAATGACCAGGTTCATGCTATAGTTTTTTTTTCTTCTGCAAATTGCATTTTCATTTCCATTTAAGATTATTACGATGAAGCGAGATGAGCGAATGAATAGTCTCGTACGATGCGGTGATGGTAGATGCGAGTTGAAAGAATGGATAGGCTTTGAAATATATAATAATAAATGCTTAAAATTGTCTTAAGTAGCTGCAACTCAGTATTGCCACGAAGAATTTTGTCGCCTCAACGTCCCGCTGGGGTTTGAGCCATCACAGAATTGCCGAGCCGTCGCACTTGCAAATCGAAGAAGGAAGTGTCCTTTTTTTAACAAACTTATTTTTGGGACGTTCACTTTCTGGAATCCTCATGAAATCCTCTTGACCGCTTTAAGTGCTGGATAGACCTTGCGCGCCAATCCGTGGAAGTCTTTTTTCTTATAAATCTCTGTACAGCTCGTTGAAGTCCAATGATAATTTCCTCCTCGAAGAAAAGCACGGTATCACGTTATGCTTCCTCGCACCGGGTCCTTTCTTTCGCTAAGGCACAGAAATGATTTGGTCCGCTTCCGATAGCTAATAATACTGAACTCCAACCTCCGGTAGTTCAAGATCCTGACGCGCCGCGAGCCCGAGCATGCCGTACGTGTCTGCGCTAGGAAATGTTAAAATTGTCCAGCGGCTAATGCTCGCTTCCATCAGACTAGATGCCCGGCCATTTCGGGCAACAAACTAGGCGGGGCATCTGTCCCTTGCGGCGAAACCAGCGGCGTGGTCGACATGTCCTGAGGATTGGGATTGAACGTTGATAAAGCGGTGGGCAGTGGTACCATCGTGGGGTAGGCCACGTAACGGGCTTCGGGCGAGGTGTTGTAGTAAGGATCCTTGCTGCTTATGGAGCGGACTGGAGGATTGGGTGGCGCTTTGGCATAGTTTGACTGAAATAATTATGGAAAAATGTTAGGGTTTTCTGTATACATCAGGGTTCATACCGTCAGGGAAAGTCAGGAAAATGACATGTGGTCAGGGAAAGTCAGGTGGGAATCTGGGAAAACTTTCAACAAATTTTGAATTTTAATTTTTTGACAGGAAATTTTTAATTTTCAATTCATTTTTGTGAAAAACGCCCTATAAATTACACCTACAATTCGTTATTTCCAGTAGTTTTTCGAAAATTTCGCCTACGGCGTTCCCTTTTAAAGAAACTAGCTAACATCAATCGGAGAAATGTTCAAATTAAAGTGAGGGACAATTTCTTGAGTTGTTCAAGGAAACAGTTTATAAAGTGTTCCCATGTTTAACTGAAAATTGCCGTGGCAAAGAAATATATAGCAGGTAGTCTAAAATTCATCATTTAATCAGCATTACTCATTACTCATTCGTGGCGAATTAAAATGCGATTTGTTTTTCAAAAATATTAGATGAAAATTGTGAAACAAATCATTTATATGGATGTGAAAATTTTTTAAAATATTCGACAAATATACTTGAATGGGCAAAGTGTGGAAAATAAAGTTAATTACATGTGATATTTTTTATTTGAGAAGTCAGGGAATTCGATCAGATTTGGTCAGGGAAATTGAGTTGCAAATTTTGGTTATGAACCCTGTTTTGCTTCAATTGGCCAATGCTAGTTCACTGTCGAGAAAGATCGGTCTTACCTTATCGCCCAAATTGTGGTTGTAGGCGTTCTTTCTCAGTGCATCAGCGTAGCTGAAGTCGTCTGGACGCCGTTCGTACATGTTGGAGCCTGGCGTTTTGTGATGAGATCTTGTTAAAGTATTATGTTGTGAGCCTGCGGTAAAGAAAAAATTCGTTAGTGGCATGCCCTTATAGTTCTTCGGCTTCGAACATGGCACCTTGTTATAAGTGCCGAGTATCTGAAATCAGTAATGGGTCATTACGGGTTATGAGTGACGGAAACGAATATATTTCATTGCATGGTGACTACTAATTTCTTGAAAGTTTTCCAGGTTTTCCAGGTTCGTATTTTGATTTTTTCAGACTAAAATAATAATTTCAACGATTGAGTGCCAAAATTCTATCAAAACCTATTTAGTAATAATAATTTTTTTGTTTGATAAAGCTTAAACTCAAATATTAGGTTTTTAGTCAACATTACCAAACTGACATAACCCAACAATAGTTTTGACGAACATTTCTTTGAAAAACTACTGAATTTTAATACTGAAAAATTCCAGGTTGCAATTCTAAATTCCCTGAGATTTCCAGGTTTTCCAAGTTGAATATAAAATTCCCTGAGGTTATCAGGTGTACAAGATTGGAATGGTAGTCGCCATGCATTTGTCATTTCAGGATTGTTAGTTACTGAACATGCAATTGAGTTTACGAAAGCAAACTGCTTGAAAAATAATGCCTACCGTTTACGAAAACATAAAAACAAAGCCCTTTTTGTTTGACAAAACGGGTAAGCATTAATTTCTAAGTTAAACGACCATTATTATTACTCTTTATTTGAATTTGCACGAAGCTGTCCAACACCAGGGATAAGGTCTAAGACTTGGTTATCTGCATGGGAGTTTTAAAAAGTGGTGCCGCTTACCCGTAGTGTCATTTCTGTAACCTAAATATGCGGTATTTTCATTGGGGTAGGATTCCATGTGAGGCATAGGGTCCGTTAAATAAGATGCTGGCTTACACCCATCATCCTACAAATAGCGTTCAAAAATAATAAAAAAAAATAAAATAAAAAACTAAAAAAACAAATAATACGTTTATGTAAAAAGCTCGGTATCGCTACTTACCAAATATTCTTCGGTGACGTTGTCTTCCGAATAAGTTTCACTCTTTTCCGAAATCGAACTCAGCGTTTCTCCGGTTATCGTCCCGTTGTAACTGCTGGGGGCGTACATTTCGATCGTGGCTGCTTTGCTGCTCGACTGCTCGCTGCTTTCTGCAAATCAAATAAATTTGCGGGATGCGGTTGAGTGTGGGATTTCACTTTTCCATTTTGTTTGATTTCATGAGTGCAGTCGAAAATTGGCTTTTTAAGTATTCAATCGATATTCAGTAGAGGATATATTGGGGATTTTTTTACATTTTTGCAAAACACGTTTAAGATGTTAGAATGGAAGTTTGTTTACCATCCTCTAGTCGTTTCCTGTGCCGCCGTCTTATGAAGCAAACGACCAGTGTTACATTTAAGACCAGCAGGAAAGTCCCGACAACCGATACCGTGATGATGACTATCCTCGGTATCTCTCCTTTTCCTCGCAATACGTGGGTGATGACCTTTTCCTTCTCCGACTGGGGAACTTCACCTTTGTGATGAGGTTGGGTGTTATTATTGCACTTTCAAATAAGAGGAATCTGCGTTTTCAATACTTGTGCGGTAAATGGATTTGCTTACTTAGGGTTTTAGCTTGGACAGTTTCCGCGGTGTACTCGCTGTTGCCTTTCTCGTTGTAGGCCATGATACTGAAGGTGTATTCGGTGTTGAGATCGAGGTTGGCCACCAAATAAGTGGTGGTGTTGCGGGGGTAGACGTTGGTAAATAAGTACACTGGCGATTCGGCACTCTTGTAGCGGACTCGGTAAGATGTATGCAGTCCACCGTCGAAGCCCGGACTCCAGTTCAGCAGCACTGCATTGTGGGTGTAGTTCAACACTCGGAGGGCTATTGGGGGATCAGGGAGACCTGAAATTGTTCAGGGAATTGAATTAGTAAGTTTACAAACTCGATAATTTAATCTAAACTGCTGAGAAGAATTATCGTGTCACTTCTAATTTTGCACATAAAATCATATATAAATCAGAGCATAGACGCAAGTTTTATGGTCTGCTTTGTATTGCAATTTAATTACGTGAACCACATAAGGAATTTATGGAATGAAATTATGCAAATGACATGGGATCATGAATTTCAACCTGGTTTTATCAATGCCCAATAGGCTCGATGAGGTGTATTTGCGTGTTGATAAATGTTGATTATCGATTTTCTTGATTTTTCATGCGCACTAAATGGCGTCTTTGTAATGTTGTCATTTCTATCTTCACTCAATAATTACCTAATGCGCGTAACGTACTTAACTTATAATAAATAGTTGACCATAAAAGTTGTGCACATGATTTAGAAAAGTTGTAGTACAGCTATATTTTTGGTATTTATTTTATCAAACATCATCCAGTCTTGGAAGTAGATTTTTTGTGCCGACAATGCCGTGATTTGATTGTACATCATCAGCAAATGACTTAATTACAAGATTTTGAAACTTACTCGTTCCATCCAATTTTATTTTCCAAGTTGAAAACCCAAGCTCGTTTCTCGCCACGCATTCGTAATCGCCGTAGTCTTTGGACTGTATGTTACTGACGTGTAAAATTCCTTCCCAAGTGAGCAAGTCCACATTTTGCGTTTCCATCTTGTATTTGGTGGCCCCGGCGACAGGGGCACCCTGACGATGCCACGAGAAAGTGATGTTTGGGGCCCCTTCCGCTCTGCAAACAAGCCTCGCTTTATCCCCCCTTTCACCCGCTGCTTTAGAGTAAGGCGATGTCTTGTCGATAACGGGTTTAACTGCAAGCATAAGAATTGCCTCCGGTTTAGTTCACTCCAGATTTCAGTAATCGATAAATCCAGTTTTTTGATGGTGCCGAGGGTGACTTACATTTGACGATGAGAGTTGCTGTCATTTTCGACTCTGCGCCGACCCCATTGTTCGCCACGCAGGTGAAGTAACCCGAGTCGGTCCTGTTGACGTTCGAGATGTCCAGGTACGCTTTACCGTCCTTGTAGTTTTGCTTGACCCGGCTCATGTCGTATTTCTCTCTTTTCCAAGTGAGGTAACCGGGCTTCTGGGGGTTTGCCCGGCCCTCGCACTCTAGATGCACCGTGCTGCCTTCGTCCACCATCGTTGGATTCGAGACCCGAGTCACATTGGCAGAAACTGGAAACGAATTAAGTTTGCATTTAACACTCTGAAATCCAGAAGCCAGAGAAAAATTCATAGGGCTTTGACTTACAGTGGACATCCAGCACCACGATAGTTGTCGTTGATCCTTCGTCGTTGGTGGCCTCGCACGAGTAGTTGCCTCGTTCGTTACGGGTAACGTTGGTTATGTTCAGTATCGCACCACTCGCAACTATGAAAGGCAATGGTGATCTGAAAACGAAATTAATTTATACCGTAAGTCCAATTTTCCTCTACGGATATCTGCGGATTCATGTAGATTGATTCTGACCTAGGGGACGTGATGTCCATGCCGTTGTATTTCCACTTGTATTTGATGTTGGTTGGATTCCCGATGGCCGTCATGTTTATGACCGTTGAACCGCCCTCGGTGATTACTGCCGGTGCAGTTGACGGTTTCACAAAGACCGGTTTATCTGTTAATGGAAATCAAGACTGTCATACAGGGTTAATACCGTCAGGGAAAGTCAGGGAAATTTGGATATTTTGCCCAAAAAGTTAGGGAAAGTCAGGTGGGAGTCAGGGAAAACTTTCAAAAAATTTTTTAATTTCAATTCTGTGACTGGAAATTTTTAATTTTTAATTCTTTTTTTTGTGAAAAACGCCCTATAAATTACACTACAATTCGTTATCTCCAGTAGTTTTTCAAAAATTTCGCCTAAGGCGTTCCCTTTTAGAGAAACTAGCAAAAATCCATCGTAGAAATACAGTATATTAGGGACAATTTCTTGGGTTGTCAAGGAAATAGTTGGTCAAGTGTTCCTATATTTTACTGCAAATTGCTGTGGCAAAGAAAAATATAGCTGCTTATATTAAATCTGTAATTTATGGCCTTAGTTTTTTTAAAACAAAAAAGGGCCTACAGAATTCTCTTAATCACAATATTTCTAAGCATGTCTTCAAAATCGCATTAGGACTAAATTTTTTTTTACAAATTTCGCCTACGGCGTTGTCTTAAATGTTTATTTGCAGGCATTGCTCTCACGTTAATATTAACACCCATATACTTTTTTTTAGAATTTTGTGTGGTCTCAATTCTAAAATATAAGCGGGGTCGCGGTAAATGAAACTGCGAATTTTTGTTCAAAAATAATAGATGAAAATTGTGAAACAAATCAGATATACTGTATGCATGTGAACAAATGAAAATAAAGTTAATTTTACTTACATGCGATATTTTTAATTTGATAAGCCAGGGAAATTGATCAGATTTGGCCAGGAAAAGTCAGGGAAATTGAGTTGCAGATTTTGGTGTAATCAGAACACCGGTCGTGTAACCAAAAGACAATTTGTAAGATCTACTTGCATTGAATACTGAGTGTGACCGCATCATGGACGCTGTGCTGTAGCGCTTTGTTGGTGGCTTGGCACGTGTAGACCGCGTTGTCGTGTGCGGATGTGGCATCGAGTCGCAGAATGTTGCGGGCTGCCTTCCCGCCGTAGACGCCGTTAACAGATCCGTTGTAGCGAGCGTTTTCAACCTTGAAGCCGTTTTTCCACCACGTTATCTCGGCTTCTGGATTGCTGCTTGCGGAGTCACACTGCAGTGTTACCTTCCTCCCAGCTTTGGGTTTTTGCGGGCTGATGGTTATGTTGACTCCGGTGGGTGGAACTGCAATTCGCAATCGGGTATTTCAATATAATGCGAAATAAGTTCGGATCTCGGGAATGATACGGAACATTCTGGAAAAAGTTCACTTACAGTTTATGGTCAGCTTTGCTGTTGCCACCAGCGGATTTTTGGTCGCAGCGTTCGATGCTTTGCACTGAAATTCCACCATGTTGTCTTGTGCCTCTGCCAAGAAACTGATCTCGGATGACACGATGTCCCCTTTCACTTCCTTGGTAGTTTGTGTTATCTAAAGTTTTTGAAACGTTTCGATAAACAGTGAGTTGAAACCTGTATGGGAAATGTTGGTGACGATTGCCGTTGTATCGTAACATACCTCTTTACTGCGTTTGTACCATTTTATCGTTGCGGGTGGATTGCCGCCCGTTGTGAAGCACGTCATCTTGATGTGGCCGCCTGCACGGAATGCGGAGTCGGGTCTGTAACCGGTTATTACTGGCGGATTTGGTGGATCTGTGCGCGGAAAAATTAGTTGTTTACACAACGTGCCTAGTTTTACCCGCGCATTTTATCTATGCTGGACTTACGTAATATGGTGAGAGAGTAGGTGTCCACGATGGTTTGTCCTAACGTTGCGTGTGTTGCGTAACAGGAGAACAACATGGAATTTCGATCCTACGATGGGTTAGAGTAGCGTTAAATGCTGAGTTTCCAGCTCAGGTTTAGATGACAAACCAAACAAACTTAAAAAATGGGTCTTACCAAACTAGATACTGTTATTGTGATTTCCGATGAGGTTATCCAGCCATCGTCTTGCTTTTTGGTGGTGCTGGTCGACGATAGCACCGGGTTACCATCTACAACCCAGGAGACATTGGCGGGCGGGTAGCTTTTGCCGGTCTCGCATTTCATGGTCACTTTGTCGTTCTTCTTAGCTTCCCTCGGACCTCTGACCGTGACTTTAGATGGGGCATCTGTGTTTTGAAAAGCACGGGTTAAGATTGAATTGTCCGCAAGTATACAGTATGGGCAGTGCTGAGTATGGGTAACAACAGCTAATTCATCAAGGGTGAATTTCAGAACTTACAGTGAACTGTCATGTTCGTGTACGCAATTTTAGGTATCGTGGTGACGTTGTTGGATGCTCGGCAAGAGTAAACTGCCCCGTTGTCAGTTCCGTCCGCGTCGAACTGGATCGTGTTGACCGATTCGCGGCCGCTGGTGCTGTAGGAATGGTCTACCATCATGTCCCCCTTGTACCAAACCAGTTGCGGGAGGGGATTTCCCCCTCGGGAAACGCAGGTCAATGTCACGGTGCTACCCATTCGCACAACTTCGCCGAGCTGATAACCGGTGATTTCGGGTATGGCAGGAGGATCTGAAAACATTGAATTTTTTGGTTATCGTAATAGTTGAGGCATGTTTTGGAGACCTGGATGGAATTTCAGCATTTCGCGGCATCGATGGCATGCTTCAGAGTCCAGCGCAGCGGCAAACCAGCGTGCCGCTTAATGCGGTAACTCCGACAGCTCTCCAAAACCACCACGGCTTCCACGTTTCGTAATGAGTTTCACGCCGACTGAATTCTCTTACATTGCACGCTGAGCTTGAATTGAGCACTTATCGGCACGCTTAACGCTGGATGAAATCCCTTGCAGGCAAACGTGGCTCCGTTGTCATCGGGCGAAGGATGAAGGCCTACTTTACTCCTGGCGTTCTGACACTTGCCGCCGACGTCTTGGACATCGTACTTTTCGTTATCTGGAGAAAGAGGAGGAAAAATAGGAGCCAGTGAGTTGTGGTGAGCAATTTTTTTAAAAAATTTTTTCAATAGTTTTAGTGACAAGGTGAAATCGAGACTCGCGCAACCTACCGATTTTCAATTCATGATCGTTGCGGAACCACTTGATGGTTGCTGCCGGCTTCCCTTCCTTGACCGTGCAGGTCAGGTCCAGCTTCTCGTTCTGCGTCACCACATAAGTTCCACCCATGCTGCCGTCCTTGGTGACGATCTCAACCGTCACCGGGGGCACTGCAAACACGCAACGATTAGGAGAGGTCTCAGATTGATTCACTACCAACAGAAACCCAGAAATATAGCGGGAAAAACTTACGCATCACCATCAGACGGGCGCTGGCCCAGATTTCCCTCACGTCGGCAGCTGGACCAACCTAAACAACGAGAATTGCTTTTAATATTGATTTTCGTCAACGGCTTAATGATTGCTGCGCTGAACGTACATGAACAGCGGGCTCGCAGGCTCGGCTACCCCAGTTTATCGAAATAATTGAGGTTGCTCGGGACCGCACGAATTGCGTTTAAGTTTCTGAACCTAACCGATGTTACCAGCGCTGAATAATAATAACGATTTACGCCTGTGTTTTCAAGGCCCCCCTTTTCATCCTCCTCATGTTCGAACATTCGCAACGATGGCACCAAGGGGATCAATGGCAGTTTTTGGAGGATTGATGTAGATTTGGTATTCATTGTCTAAACTTAACTCTTTGAAAAGCCATGTTAATAGCAAGTAGGAAACTTCTGATAAATGAACCGGCAAAAACTTCTGTCCCGAAGGCTTCTCCGGAAGTGCATCTATGTACTTTAATCCATCGATTGAACACAGACAGGGCTCAAACTAACCCGGTTATGATGAAAACGTTTGTAAAACGAAGGACTCGTTGGTTATCATTGTCGGAATGGGGCAGTCATGGCTAGGATAGTGGATACAAAAGGCGATTTTGGATACGTTTTGATATGTTGGATAGGAATGGATACAAAATAGTCGTTTTGGGACAAAGTGGATATAAATGCTTTTTGTACAGTCATGGAAGTGATCTTTCCGTCAGTTGCATGCATAAACATATGCCACACAGCACGGTGCCAGGTCGCCAAACCTAATAAGTCAGGGAATTTAAGACATGGAAAGTCAGGGAAGATGTAAAATTTGACCTGGAATTTTTATAATCAAAATTATACCGAGAAAAATAAGCCCATAAACTTGTTAAATAAAGATTTGAAAAAGATTAAAAACAAATTATTTTAAAATATTTAACTGAAACACAACTGAAAAACGGAAGCAGTTTGAAGAACAAATTGGAAAGCTTCGTGCATAGGCGAGGAAACTGCAAACCGAATTGGATTTCTTAAATACTGAATGGAAGAAATATGCTGATGAAGCCCAAGAGACGCAATCTATCAATTTGATAATTAAGTGAAATTCCCTCGGAAAAGGAGCAGCGACAAAAATGAATGACATTATTGCTGTTGATAAAGAAATTGCCAAAGCTGTTCAGGAAACATAAGTTAGTGTACTCTTCCAACTAAGTTTATATTAAAGTTACAAATGTTTTCAAATGTTCACGTTTCAATTTTATTATCATTTTACTAGAAATAAATATCATTGTAAAGTAAAAACAAAGTATGGTAATGAAATGTTGATTTTTCATGGTCATGGACAAATTCAAAAACGACCTGGAAAAATCTGGAAAGTCAGAGAATTTCGTTCACAAAAAAATGTGGGAGCTCTGAAGCTGTCACACCGTATGCTTGTTTCTTTGCTGCAGATTTCGGAATTCTAAACTCTTCGGTCTGATGGTGAACGATTGCTTTTGGAATAACGATTATTGCATTGCCTCTGATCGGTGCAGTAGCTCTTCAGTGCTTGGACACACATCGCATTCTGCATGCCCCGCTTCATAGTCGTAGATGCTTAAACCTGTCCTACCTGATCAACCATGCTTTTCTATGCCTTTCAGTTTACAACTGAATCTGTTCAATGGCATCTTTAGCAATTTAACAATGCCTAACAGCAATTCCTCGCATTGCATCAGTAGCTGATGGGCCATGCTTCCACCTGCTTGCCCGCTAACAAGCATATCTGGCGTCTATAGCCTTGTCTGACATAACATGAAATCTAGTAAGTGACTAACGTATTGTGTGCACTTGACTTTTACACAGAACTCATGCTCTGAAGAGCGGTGCCGAAGGACGACTGCCTGGACGCCATACACCCAGTCATGTTGCTGTCGCTGGCCAAGTAGGCGCTGGTCCGGCAGGAGCCACGAGGTAATGAATAGGAACATCCCGCCTAAGAAGCGAAGTACTGTTGCGTTGAAACTTGGCATGAGAGCGAGCAAGAAGTCCAATCAGAAGGAGGGCAGTGCCGATGTGCTGCGGAGCACCCCCGTGCCCCCCAACACCCTGCTGCCCATGTCGCAGCACTCGTGTCCAGAGTGCGCAAAGGCTTTTGCCAGTCCCGGCAAGCTTCAGCAGCACATGTACGTGCACACCGGCGAGAGGCCCTTCAAGTGTCCGGAGTGTGCCAAAGGATTCTCATCGCGCTTCAAGCTGATGCGACACGCCCTCATCCACTCCAACGAGAGGCGCTACAAGTGCACTTACTGTGAGCGCTGCTTCCACCGCAAGGACCACCTGAAGAACCACATGCAGGTGCACAACCCCAACAAGAAGGTGTACAAGTGCGACCAGTGCGTCAAGGAGTATAACTCCAGACTGTCCTTCCGCAAGCATGTGGCCATCCACGCTGCCGAGGCCGGAGACCTGGAGTGCAAGGTGTGCGGCAAGCTGTTCGGGACCACCGAGGAGATCATGTACCACCTCAAGGTCCACACGGGCTCCCGGGCCGTCAAAAGTCCCAACGAGAAAAAGTTCAAGTGCGAGTTCTGCGAGCGGCGTTTCTTCACCCGCAAAGACGTGAAGCGACACCTGGTGGTCCACACGGGCCGGCGAGACTTCCTGTGTCAGTTCTGCCCGCAGCGCTTCGGGCGCAAGGACCACCTGGTACGGCACATCAAGAAGAGCCACAGCACGCCCAAGAACAAGGAGGAGATTGAGGACCTCACTGCCGGTGCTGACTACGTCCCTCCCTACAACACCTATCCGCCTCCACCTTCGTTCTCTCCGGCATCCACGTCTGACCTCATGCATGTGCCCCACTCAGCACTGCCGCACCACTGCCACATGCACCAGGTGACTCCCAGCCAGCAGCCCATGCATCAACGCCAGTTCAAGAAGGAAGTGGAGCACATGTTCCAGCCCCCTCTGGCTGCGGCACCGCTGCCGACACCCTATTCATCCTCATCTTCCAACATGTACCTGCTGTCACCCTTCGCCCCGGACCACAGTCACGAGTTCAAAATGTACGAAGACATCAAGACGGAGAGGGAGGAGGTGATGGTCGACCAGTTGAACCCGTCACTCGACATTAACCAATTGCTCGGCTTCCTACCCTTCACTTCGGCAGCAACTTCCGCGGCTATGAGCCCTCCGCTGACAACGTCCTCCCACGGCCCTCTCGATGGGAACCCGATGCCGCTACCTCAGTTCAATCAGGCTTTTCAGTAAACTCTGACAGCGGTGAATTAAGCGGATACGTGAAAGTAACGTGACGTTGTGCAGGTAACTCGAGGGCTTTTGAACCATGCTATGTGCCTGTTTGTGGTTTTGCAGCTGGTGACATCCTCCGGTGTCTTGCAGTTCTTTGCTCTTGAACCTCTCGAATATGTCGTTGTCTAATTTGTCTTCTTGGGTTCTTCGTCTTAGATGGCCCAAGAGCCTGACCCTTAGTGATCTTAGAAATTTGTGTTTGATGCCTCAAGAACCTGGTCCTTTATGCTACGAGACGTTGCGCTGCCCTGGTACATCAAGATGTCCAATGATATTGGCAGTTCTTGCTTTTTGGAATATGGCTCTTGATGCTCTTAGAAATTTTATTTGATGCCTCAGGTACCTTGTCCTTTATCAAGAAGTCCAATGACATTGGCAGTTCTTGCTTTTAGGAACATGGTTCTGGATGCTTTAAGTAATTTGTTTGATGCCTCAGGAACCTGGTCCTTTACGCTGCAAAAACGTTGCGCTGCCCTGATACATCAAGAACTCCGGTGATATTGACAGTTCTTGTTTTTATCAAGTTGGTCCTTTATGCATCAAAATCGGCAAAGTGTGTTTTCGACTTTCGAGAGCACGGTCATGGATTTGGCCCGTGATATTTCAAAATTTGGTTATGCTACGCAATGGCTAAGGCATCACTCATTGAAGTTCTGTGAACTTCACTGGTGGCTTCACGAGAGTTGGCCACTTTTCACTTGCCAGTGCCAGATGCTTAGCCATGGTAACATTTCATACAAAAATTGACCAGGTTTATGATTTTCTGGTACTATGGCATTTCTGATTGGTCACTCTTTTTTATTTTCAAGATGACTGTCAGGTGATGCGACATTGTAATGTACCAGCTTGCAGATACCTTTGAAATGGTTGACCTTACCTCGGCCATTCAATTGCAAATAATCGCTAAAGTATGGTTCGAATGCTTTCAAGCTCGAGGAAATCGAAAAAGAAAGGACAGAATTTGTTTATAATATTGATATAAGATAGTGCCATGACTTTTATACACATAAATATCTATACACTAGCCTATGCATTCCATTAATACCCGGTGCACCGTAGTTATTGGCTGACGTGAAAGAGATGTCTATTTTGTTTTTTTATAAAGTGCTTCAAACTAGTACGAAACACGTACTCGAATGTGCACGAGGCATTCATTACAGAGGCAGATAACGCGTAAATTAGATAAACCATGTTATGCAAGACGAAGGCGTTAAGTTGACAATTTGGAGTCTTGTTTCGTTGAGCCTTGAAGCTCAGTATTGGCAAATGATGCAGGGTTTATCCTCATTCTGTGCCAAAAACCAAACATCCGGTGCACGCGTGAGGTCCTATGATATTATAGTTTTTTTCAATGAACTACTGCACAATTTGCATCCCGATACCGGTGACTGTTTTCTGCAGTGAATTCAGCTACAGAATTAATGGCTAGATATCTTCAAGTGTAGGTTTTCAGTAGTAGCAATGTGCTCACAAATCCTGGTAGATTGGCGCAAATTGATGGCAGTAAAAATTACCTAGATTTTCTTGTTTGGGAATTATTTAGATTGAAAATTCGGCCATGACAAATTCAGCTACAGAACTAAAGGCTGCATATTTTTTCCATAACAATATTCGCAAATACGCATTTAGAAAAACAATCGTGTAATGCTTCTATTAGTTTTTTCTCTCTTCTGAATGAGTGTTTTGCTTATCTGAAATCCTTTCAAGTACATACGTCCACGTAAGTATGCTGTAAATGTTACCCTTGGCCTGGTAGAGAGATTGTTTTATGACATTGCAGCGTAATCAGGAATCGAGATATAATTGCAATGCAGTTGGAATAAGAACGAGGCGAACGCATTTCAAATGAAAATTCCAGGAAAGGGAAGATACATTTTGAAAACGATAAATAGGTTAGCTGCAGCGTGAACTGGTCCTAGGAAGATATAAATTAAGGCGATATTGCAAATAATGCTACATGTAGCAGTAAATGCGAAATAATTAACAGAAAAACTTCTGTAATCCTGTAATGCGGTAATGAGATGAGCAAAATCTTCGAGCTAATGAAAACATGATTTGAATATTTATTTTTATTTTAATCAATAGGGTAAAATTTTACGATGGAAATCTGGTCCTGATTCCACAAACGTGTTCACGTTTTAGTGTATATTGTATGTGCAAGTTACAAATGTATAGTCTGACAAATGTGGGCCCGTAGTATTGTGTTCCACCAATAATATCACAAAACTTTTAATTATTAGTTTAACGCCTACAATTCGATAAACTTGTAACATAATTGAGTAATAACAAAACGTGTAGAAAATAACAACCATGTGTTACTCCATCCATGCCACAAAAATTACAATTCCATACCTTTGTGAAATCGGGCTGCATCTTATCGTTTTCTTGAACATTATTCAGGATGCAGTTTTTGAATAAACCATATGGAATAAACCAAATGTATGCCTATTGGAAATGACACTAGCTTACCACTCCATATCTTACAAGTTACAAGTACATTTAATCGAATTGGAAAAGTTACCAATAATTACAAGTTGAACGATATCAATGGTGGAGCACAATACTACAACAGGGTGGCTACCAGTCATGGAAAAGCCATGAAATTTACATCAACTTCATAGAATGGCTTTTAATTGATTCACAAAATAAAAAGTTGGGTTTAAATTCTTCATTTGTCACCTATTTCTGCAAAATATTTCGCCTACGGCGTATTTTTGACCAATAATTGCGTCGCCACAGTGGTATAGATATTGCATCTAAAAATCGGCTTTTAGTCATGACATAAAACTAACGGCCCCATATTCTGATAGCCATGGAAACATTTTCGAAGTTATGACAAGGTCATGGAATTGCAATACCAAATCCAGTAGACATCCTGTACAGGCCCATATTTTTCCAGTCCATACATTTGTAACTTGTACACTAATATAGTACGCGTTTGTGGGATAAGGCCCTGAATTGTGTGCAGCGTTTTTCAAAGGAAACAAATTACTATTTTTATAACAGTTGTATACCGGCCATGGAAGTCATGGAAAAGTCATGAAATGAAATTCAGGTCATGGAAGTCATGGGAAAGTCATTAAATTTGCGCCAGGGTCATGGAATGCTTGCCTTTAGTTGATTCATAAAATAAAAATTTGGTTTAAAATTCATCATTTGTCATCCAGTTTTCCAAAAAAAATTTCTCCTACGCTGTTTTTTGTATTTGTTGTGTGGCCTATAATCAATTAGGCTATGTCATCACTTTGGTAGAGAATGTTTCTGCAAATCACTATTTATTGATGACACAAAAACTTGAATGGCCCCATATACTAATAGACTTGGGAAAATGTATGAAGTCATTAATAAGTCGTGGAATTTGCGATACAAAACCCAGTAGACAACACTGTAATTCCATCATTCGGCTATGGTTTTTTTCAAAATAGGTGGTAGTCTTCCGCCAGTTATAATGCTTCTGAAAATCGGTATTTAGTCATGACATAAAAACTTGAGTTGACACATTCTAATAGCCATGGAAACATTTTGAAGTCATTAAAAAGTCATGGAATTTTCAATATCAAAGCCAGTAGACACCGAGTATAAACATTGTAAATCCATCATTCGGGCTATGGTTTTTCAAAAAAAAATGTTCTCGTGTTATTAGACAGTTAGAGAAATTTCGTACGAAATAAAATAAATACGAAAACGAAATCACATTTCGTAAGTAGATGCCCTTTTTCGAATTTCGTAAAAAAAGTTAGGGAAATTTCGTACGAAAATACCCCAAATCTGTAATAAAAATGTGTGACCATACATACTGCATAGTTCTGCTAGATCCCTATTAGTCTCTATTGGCAAAGAGTCACCATCAATAGGGATTTATTTTACGAAAGTCCCCATTGCCGTGATCACAATGTTTTCTACGCATGCGCACCTTTTTT
>JAQGAF010002966.1:0-19681 GCA_034687865.1 Kryphioiulus occultus
TATCTGCATATCTCAAATTAAAAATTAAGCCTTCATATGGTGCGTTCCAGTACAGGGTGATCATAAAGCCCTACCCTCATTAAAAAATATTTTTTTGCCAATGTAATTAATGCTATATTTTCAGGCTATTTAGCCTTATTACAATGTATAAACAGGAGATATGATACAAATGTTCACAAGGAAACAGCAAATGTAGACTAGTTTTTTAGCGAACAATAGCACAATTAATTACTTTCACAGAATATTGACTTGTTGAATTACCCTGACTTTTTCAAAGTAAATCAATTTCCATGCAGGGTTCCCTCAGAAATAAAATGCCCAACTTTCCTTATTTTTCCAGGATTTAAAACAAATTTTCCTGACCACCCTGATCACTGAAAATGCAAAAATATGCATGGCATGTGCCAATGTAAGGAACGCTATAAGCTTATTTATTTGTTTACAATATATAAATAGGAGACAAAACATTATTTCATAAAGCAACACCAAATTTAAGACTAATTGACAATTATATTACTAATTTCTTTCACAGAACTGCTGTCATTTCTTGAGTTTTGTGTTACCCAATAACTAGGTAGTTAAACGTATCGTTGATTTGTTGAATTCCCCTGACTTCTTTCAAAGTGACGTTTCCAGGCTTTTCCAACTTCCCTGACTTTTTCTGGTTTTTCAGGTAAAGGGGAACCCTGCCCAGTCTTTTCCCTGACTTTTTCAGGTTTCCTTTATCTGGGGTAACCCTGTGATTAGTGATTTGGGATCATGAAACACTAATTCTCAAGTGGTTTCCTTGACATTTTTTAAAAAGCAATAAAATTATCATAATTTTAAAGAAATTGGCAGATGCATATAATATCTCAATTTCCCTGACATGTTCACAAGTTTCCTGACACTTTTCCATTTCCCTGACATTTCCTGACTTTCCAGTGGGTGCTCCATGTGAACGAAACACATGTACATGAAATAAAAAATTACCTTGTAGGTATTCTTGTAGGTATTCTAACTTTAAAAAACATTATGAGGAAGCACTTTATGATCATCATATATGTCAACATGGGAATCAGTAATACTTTAACGTTCCCAATACAAAAATGTTAACGAAAAACCAACTGCACAGTTGCAAACAGTTAACTAATTTCCATTTCACTGGTTAGATAAAGTCGCGTTATTTGACACCACCAAAGGTTACGAAAATGCGGTGAACCTGACCAGCGATTTTCGGTAACGGCTAATTAAAACTTTCTCTTTTAATTAGCTTTTAAGCCCCATTTTGCTAATCGAGCATTTAGGCAAATCGAGCAGCGATCGCCAAGCTAGATTTCTGAAAATTAGGGAATTAGCGAAACTACGTGTATTTCCAAACGTTGCCATTCAGGCTTATCAGACTTTCTTGCCGCATAAAACGGGTTTTTATTGTCAAAGTCGCGTTAATTAAATGGGCCTGTGGCAATTAACGGTCGTCCATAAAATGCAGTCAGCATGAATTGAAGGAAGATGTAACTTCCGAGCGATTTACGATTTAATTAATCGCTTCTGGATGACAACAATCTGAAATGGGCAGGCACGAAAACTGCACTGATGATATGGCTAAAGTCTGTTTACATTAAGAGTAAGCAATTTTCGTTGCCGAAATACTAATAATAATGATAATTTAGATTAGGTTATAGCTCGTCAACTAATCTGTTACGAAAGTCGCTCAATGACGAAATCAAAACCCCCATAATTTTAAAAACCGAGCTGACATTTTAAGCGTAAATAACAAACAGCTTGGAGCGACTGAGCTTATGCGTGACATTAGAAATTAAAAATGACGATTTTAACCGGCTTAATGAGGCACCGACGAAGCTGCGCCATAAACGGGGGATTTCCATAAACGTATTGCTAATTTGCGAGCTGTTGCAAATCTGGTATCTCAAAACTGAACTCGACAGCTCTAAACTCCTAAAATATCGACTAATTTAAGGGGATGGTATAAAACACACTGAGAAAGTTTCACAGCAGGTTCGCAAGCAAGGTGTTTTGGCTAACTTTCAGAAAATTGTATATACATTTGCCAATAAAGGGTGATAATTTTTAAAAATTACAAAAGTGTTTTTAAAGACTGTTAGAGTTACAAGAAGCAAATTGAAGAGAAAAAAAAGTAGATGCTTTTCATTTATAAATGGATTGAAATTGCTTTGAAAGGTGTTTTGAACAACTAAGAAAATCGCAGAAAATCGTTCATTTCAAAAAGTAATTGTTTAAAAACTGTTAAGATTTACATGTACAACGGCCACATTTTAAAAAGTAGATGCTTTTTCAAATTTACATGCCTTTTTTTTCTTTTATAAATGCGTTGAAATTGCCGCATGCAGTTAGTAAAAATTTATAAAGACTGTATACCTGTAAGAAAAGTCCCTTAGCCAGGATATAAGAATGTACGTAGTTATAGTACACTGTATGCATTTACAGTCCTGGCCAAACAAGGTAACTGGTGAGGTTTTTTCAAACTTACAGACAAGAGAAAATGCAGCTCGATTTCCAGCAACACAAATCAATATCGACTACGAAATCAATGACGGAAGTGTGACGTCACGTGACTGTCTAGGCATCACCATGGTAACACCTTACAAATGCATCTTATACATTAACATTATAAAGGCAAACCTTTATAAATTACATAAATCGTCTTATAAGCTTAAATGAAAACATCAAATGACAATTTTAAATCATTTCCAAATATAAAATAATTGCACATTTTCAGAAACCTAATGGAAAACTTCCATTATTTCAGTTCTGCAGTAGGTTTCATGTGCATTTAGCAGGATTCAAATGTCAAGAAACACAGAATTTCCATTATTTGTGGCCAGCTAAAGAGACCGCATGCCATTGGACACCCTGTACATGAACCAGTATCTAGGCCTCTTTCTAGACTACATGACAAAAAATCTATCGCATAGTAGCTGATATGATTCAGTAGCAAGTAGCTAGGCAGCCGAGATTTATATTTGAGTAGCTACAGTCAATATCTGCCCACGTCGCACTACAGGCTTAATGTCACGATAAGAAAATTGAAAATTCTCGAGCAGTACTAGCCATATACTGTACGTTCAGGAGCAAAAAAATCATATTCCTACGTATAAATAAATGAAAATATAATGCAGGCAATCGGAAGTCTGCCTATATCTAATCATTAATTCCCATCGTTTTAGGGCCACGTATAGGTTCGATGCAAACTGATCATGTAGCAGAAAATGAAGATTGCATTGATTTGACATTTCGATAAATCCGAGGAGACCAGAGGGGCAAATCGTGACAAAATCAAGAACTAAAAATTGCATTTGCAGTGGGTATATCACCTTTAAGTTGATCTATAGCAAATAACTGCAATTGCAGATATTTGGAAAGATATTACTATTAAATTCAATTCAACCTATTAAATTCAATTCAACTCAACAATCTACAATCAGTAAGTGAATACAGGCCCTCATTTAATTATTTGCAAAATATATTGCCTTGCAGGAATATAGAAATAACTGAAGAGGCTGGGAAATACAGGGTGCTCATAAAATTATACCCTTATCATAAAAAATAATTTAAAAAAATTAAACTATAAAGGTAGAAGCCATAAAGTTTATCAATTCATGTGTTTGGTTCACACTGAGGGAGTGTCAGCAGTTGGCGCTGTAATCGCTGGAATCGAAAATGGCATCTACGTGAAAATCTCTTCAATTCAATTTTATGTTGAAATTACGCTGGAACACAGATCAGTAATTTGGTAACATGATAAACTGTACCAGAAAACAAATAGATCGAGCTTTCCCATTATAAACAACATTTTAGATTCTGGCAGTTACAACGCCACCTGTCGGTGCTCCTAGTTAACTAATACATGAAATAAGCTTTAGTCGTTCTAGCTTTTTCCAAAATTTTGTTCCTGCAAGTAACAGTTCAAATAAAGTTTTTGTTGTAATGATGGAAGGAATTTATAACCATCCTATATATCCCTATATTTATTGAAAATATAAATAGCGAAATGAGGGTGGATTACTCACCGATGGACTCGTGTACTGGTAGGGTGAGTACCCGTGTACTGGCGACGAGGAAGACGGACAACTGCCGTTTGCTGTGATGTAAACGCTGTTGTCACAAACATCTAAAGAAAAAATGTAAAAATAAATAAATTTTACGTCATAAAATTATCGGAAAATAGGATGAATGTCAAGATCAATATAAATCACTGCGATTGGCTGAAAACAGCGTCACGGTCAATGCCTTTTCAGATAGAAAAAATAAGCAAAGTTCTCAGAATTAAACAGTAATGGAGTTCTGAGAAAGCAAGCTAGACACATTTATTTAGTTAATACAATAAATTTCGAGAAAATAGCCAAAAATACCAGGCAAAGAGATTCCAAGAAGCATATTGAATGTTTACCAAACTAGTCACCAGTTTAAACTTGATGAAACAGCAAATTACAGATACAAATTTAACCTTAGATCTGTTTATAATCTGGATACGATCTGGTTATAATTAACAATGACTATGGCAACTCGTGCTACAGCCAGTAATCGTCAAATATTTTATTAAGTTTTAAATTCTCGATATTATTTTTGATTAAAACTGCCTTTGATAAAGAAACTCAGTAAAAAGGATGGCTCATGATGGCGGCTTTTGGTACATAATATCAACGAATGACGATCAAAAACAGGGTTAATTGACCCCCTAGTGTGCGTCGTTAGTCCAATTAGCGGCACTACAATAGATCTAATCAATTCCGTTGAATTACCAGCAATCAAATCTTTGATTGCATTTTATGCCCCCTACATTGGGGGCAATCACTGCCAGCATCAGTTTTATTAGCCTCGTGCAGGGGGCGCTAAACTGAAATTAAGAGCTTGATGAAGGGTCAGTGATTAGGTGTTATCGAGTGCTCGGTCAGAACTGACCAAGCTTAACCATAAAAAATGAAAAGGTCGTTGATATAGTCAAGGTGACTACTAATTTCCGAATACAAAATTCCTTAAGTTTTCCAGGTTCAAGAAGTATATTTGAATGATTAAATGCGTGCCAAAATTCTATCGAAAACAATATTTAGTAATGAAAATATAGCAACACAATAAAGGAAAATTTTGAAAATAAGCTCAAATGGTAGGTGCTTAGTAAACATCACCAATCTAACATATCCCGATGATGGATTTTACGAACATTTCTTGAAAAATTCTACCTGAAATAATGGATTTTAGGTATATTATACATTAAATGTTTTTATGGAAATAATAATACAGAAACAAATTTGACGGATTTTTAAAATAAAAACTAGATCACAAATTAACTCCACAGACGAACTTTGACCATAAAATTTCCAGAAGTTTAGGTTAATCTCTCGACCACGTTTCCAGATATATTAATAACAACGGCAACAACACTGATTGCAACTCGTACTTTTAAAAATAAATAAACAATAATGCATCAAGTATGATTAATTTGGGAGCGCAGCAGGCAAATTTTTTAAATAAACTTAATTACAAATACTGAATTTTAGGGGAATGGTAGAATTGATTGTCAGTTAATTGTTGTTGTTGTGCTGATTTCTCAGAATTATAAGGAACAAACACAAAATGAAATTTTAATACTGAGAAATTCCAGGTTTCAATCCAAAATTCTCTGAGTTTTCCGGGTTGAATATAAGTCCCTGACGTTTCATATGTGATTTTTTTTCGTAATTGTTCAAAATATGATACTCAGCCAGTAGTCAAGAAAGATTTTTATTCCGTCAACGTATCCTATTAGTGTCACCAAAGTCCTTTCCCTGATCCACTTTTTTGCCTTAAATCTGTTAAAGCCGTAGGCAGGAGCGTCAAGGAGGTCCTTTTCACGTTTTATAATAGACTCATAACTCATAATAAGAAAAATAAAAAGGGGAATTATTTAACCCGATAGTGAAAACCGTGCAAAAAAAGGGAGAGAAAACCGACAAACAGTGATATGGTAAGTGACGTCATTTCCAGTTGTATTTCAAAGCCTCAAACTGTTCTCGGACAATAAATAAATAAGAGGAAATGGACTTTTGCTGTTTCTCACAACACATTACACCACAATAGTCGATTTACCGAAAAAAAGATGAAAAAATTCTATACGAATAGAGAAGCTTTAGTTTACCGAGTTGACCCATCACGCTTCATGCTTGGACTGTTATCTGCTATTGGACTATTGGCAAATCGTGCTCTCCAGTCACCTTTGACCCCGCTACCACTCGCAAACAATAGCGACACAAAAACGTCGAAAATCAAATCTTCGAAAGCTATCGCCATTTAGCTCGCATCTGCCGCTTGCGTGAGGTCTATTTCCGACCAAATATTGATAAAACTTTTGGGGAAAACAGATGGGCAGGAACACTGTACTGTATATAAGCTTGGACCGCTAAACATGTATTTATGGTCTGCTATGATGGTTCATAGTAAGAACAACAGGGTTCATACAAAATTTGCAACTCCATTCCAAGACGAAATCCGATCAATTTCCTTGCCATATCAAATAAAATATATCACATGTAAGTCAAATTAATTTATATTTTCTACACTTTGCAGATTCAAGTACATGTATAAAATATTTAAACATTTTTTTCACATGCATATATCTGATTTGTTTCACAAGTGTCAACTAATATTTTTGAAAAAAAATCCCATTTTCATTCGCCGCGATCCCGTGTATATTTTAGAATAGAGAACGCCAAAAGCAAAATTTTTACAAATATGTGGGTGTTAACATTAACATGATAGCAATGCCTGCAGATTAACATTTATGAGAACGTCGTAGACGAAATTTGTAAAAAATGTAGTCCTAATACAATTTTGAAGACATTCTTATAGAGATATTAATATTCAAGAGAGTACTGTAGGCCCTTTTTTTGGATAAAAAAACTAGACCAGAAATACCAGATTTAATATAAGCAGGCGAGATTTTTAGAAAAATCAGACCTTAAATGATGAATTTTAGACAGTACCTGCTATATTTTTCTTAGCCACGGCAATTAGCAGTAAAATATAGGAACACTTGACAAACTGCATGGTTCCTTGACCAACCCAAGAAATTGTCCCTCAATTAAAACATTTTACGATGGATTTTAACTCGTTTCTTTAAAAGGTAACGCCGTAGGCGAATTTTTGGAAAACTACTGGAAATAACGAAATGTAGGTGTAATTTATAGGGTGTTTTTCACACAATTTGAAGTTCAAAATTTGAAGTTCAAAATTTTTTGAAAGTTTTCCCTGACGCCCACCTGACTTCCCCTGATTTTTTGGGCAAAATGTCCACATTTCCCTGACTTTCCCTGACCACATTTCATTTCCCTGATTTTGCCTGACGGTATGAACCCTGTACATTAACTTGTCGCCATTTCAGCGGTGAAACAGAACTTTTCTAAAATTGGAAGATACCAGCTCGTGTTCTAACACAACGTTTACATGTAGACTTGAAGTAAACTTAAACCGAGAATATCAGTTTAAGTAATTCATGTAAACAAATGATTTACCTGCTTTAACTTTGTTCGAGTAAACATGTTTCACCAACATTAACTTGGATGGCTTGAGAAAACATGTTTACCTACATTAACTTGGTTCGCGTAAACATGTTTCAACAACATTAACTTAGTTCGAGTAAACATGTTTCAACAACATTAACTTGGTTCGAGTAAACATGTTTCAACTACATTAACGTGGTTCGAGAAAACATGCTTCACCTACATTAACGTGGTTCGAGAAAACATGCTTCACCTACATTAACTTGGTTTGAACAAACATGCTTCACCTACATTAACTTGGTTCGAGCAAACATGTTTCACTTACTTTAACTTGGTTCGAGCAAACATGGTTCACCAACTTTAAATTGGTTCGAGTAGACTAAACGTGTTTCACCTACATTAACTTCGCTCGAGTTCGAGTAAACGCGTTGTACCTATCATGATTTGGTTTGAGTAAACGCGTTTTATCTACCATAATTTGGTTTGAGTAAACATGCTTTATTTGCTTTAGTAGACATGTTGTATCTACTTTAACTTGGTCCGAGAAACTTGACTTGAGAAACTGCATGGGGTGGTTGATTCAATTCAAGCAAATTACTTGATCCAAGTCGCACATGCCATTTAAACAGTTTTAACATTCATGATTCACACTTTCGGTGTTCGAGTAAACATGTTTTATCTTTTTTAACTTGGTTCGAGCAACTGTATGGGGTGGATTGCTTCAAGTCGCACAGGTCATGGAAACATCTTAAACAGACTTGACTTGGTAACTTAAAACCAGATGCAGTGAAGCTCTCCATTCATGTAGCTTCCAAATTTGACCACAAGGGGGAGCTGTCCGTTTTTCTTGATAGGTGTCATGGTGCAGTGTGCTCATGGTGCATTTTCGTAATGAACAATCAGAATTTTGAGCTTGTTTTCTGTATTATGTTTGCATATGTTGTATCTAGTTTTAGAAAACTCAATTAGACCAACCCCCCAGGTCCATACAGTTTTTTTGTGAATTCTGGGTGCTTCGCAACATTTCACCACCAGGTGACAGACTATGAGTGGTTATGTAAATCCTCATTTACGTGATCTTAGTGACTCGATTTAAGCTGATTTTATGGAAGTTAACTAATTTTTGCATGTAAAAAACACGTGCAACTTCGTGGACGCCCCCTACAGGTTTCTGCTCGTTCTTGGTGCACTATTTGCACTAAGAGAAGTGTAGATTCGCTGCAACTGCGATATCGATTAATGACGTCATTAATAAATATTGCAAAAATCCGCAGTGAGGCAGCAGGGGGCGAGTGGAGAGACGAAAGCGAAGAAGAGCAACGACCCGAAGTGCTCGGAGTAAATAAAAATATCGTTTGAATATTGAAAGGAGAACGATATGCCCAGGGATGATATTAAAAATAAACAATGGGAATCTAATCTGATAGAATCTCTGTCGCTTGAGAATTCTACCAAACAACGAATATTCATGCATTCTGGTAATAATCATGCAAAATAAACCAAAAGCAGAAAATTTGGATTAAAAACTGCTTCCTTAGGGTTTTAGATAGGCTCGGATCTGATAACTTGGGGCAATATCTAAAATGGTAAAAAAAATTAAACAAATCGTTGGTTTTACATAGGTTTATACTTGTGCTTTCATTTGGCATGCTGGATTTTTTTTAATTATAGTTTTCTGTCTGCATGACTTGTCAGGTTATATTTTTCTGTATTATTTCCTTATATTACTTTGCAGTATGCCGTACTTATGCTTTCATTTGGTATATACTTTTCAAAAGTCTTTCGCAAGTCTTTTCTGGCTACATTTCCAAATTTATTTTAAACAGTAAATATAGAAAAAAAATTATCAGGGAAAAACTAGCAAGAAATCTGACAGAGTTAAGGATTCCCAACCCAAATTCTCAAGTCGATTTCCCTGGCATTTAAACACAATTTTAGACCATGGTAATCGAATTTACTTTTATACCCTGAATCAAACTATCATGCATTCAGTTTATTTAAAATTATTTAAAAATGATGGTGAACTACCAACTTCCCTGACATTCCCTGGCATTTACGCAATATTATGCCATGTATTTTTAAACCCTGAATCGAAATTAATCATGCATTATTTTTTTTTAAAAAATGGTTTTCAAAATTATATCCTGATGTTTAAACTCAATATTGAGCCATGGTGGATTAAATAAATATACGTACATGTATTTTCAAACCTTGACACGAACCCTATCATGCATTAATTTTAAAAAAATTGTTTTAAAAATAGCAGTAAACTGTCAATTTCCCTGGCATTCCCTGACACATACATGTATTTCTCTGACTTTACAGAAAGTGGTAAGTTACGGGATTTTTACTGCATGCATACTGAACTTTTGAACTACATCCTTATTTGCTCAAAAAATGAATGATAAAACAACATCAAAACATGATAAATGACGTTTCACCTCTAAAATAAAGTTTAGAAAACTTATTCTAGAATCAGGAACATTATTCCATGTTTTCCCATAATTTACAAATGGATTATAAGTGTACACTTGATTTTTTGCCGCTTACTGAGTTAGGATTAGCTCGCGATTTTCATTATAAGTTGACAAATAGTGCGGTCAGATGGCGCCACTCAACAAGCATCTCATCAGTCCCAGTTACACGGTGTAACAAAAGGATATTTCAACGCCAGTTTCGCTACCATGCCTGTTAAGACGATGAAAACCTCACTCAAGCTTGAGGTCAATCTCGAGACAAGGAAGGATTAGGTCCTGCAAATAATGAAGTCCAAGCACAAGGACTATCCATAAAGCTTGTCAAAAAATAATTGAAAAGTTCTAAGTTTTGAAGCTTTCAAAGTCAACAAGACTTTGCAAAAATCAATCTGTTGGGTTACAACATAACTTAAAGAATGGACTCTTCAACCAATCGTCAAACAGTTCATTCCAGCCCCGCCCCTAACAACACGATCTTGAGCTTACCGGTACATGCGACACGTAAGATGTACTTAAGATATATCTCACCTCGTCCACTATTATGATTGAGACTCATGGGCGACTGCGGTGCAGGATAATTGTCGTCCAGAGTGGGATTATTGCGTCCGTTTGTGTTATTGGCAGTGTAGTTGGGATTGGAGTTGCGATTCGTGTTCATTTCAGGTACGATAGGGGGCAGCACCTTTTTCACTTGAGACGGTTTAGAACGCTGCATTCCTCCAACTAGAAAAACAAACAAAGAAATCCGCACGTTAATTAGAATTCATCCAAGTCCATCAAAAATTAAAGCAAAAACAAAGAAAAACATTGCATACATTGCAGAAAGTAATTACTATATTCATCATGGGAAACGTTTAAACAAACATGTGTTTCAAACAGCTTATCAAAATTGGGCTATCGAGCATTTGAAGCACAATAGTTTGTTATTTAAAACTGCTTGTTATCTTCGATTATGCTAATCTATTTTAGGACGCAAGTTGATAACATTATCTCCCTGTTTTTAAGACTTTTGAGAGCGAGATAATTATGGCACTTTTCGGAATTAAATAACGAATAAACAATAGCAAGGTGATAAATTCAACAAAATCAATTCGACAATAAACTAGTTTAATTTGCGGCTGTTATTCAAGGTGAGAAAATTCAGAAAAAGGCGAAAAACATCGAAAAAGGTTATTTTGATAGATGAAAATAGTGTCAGAAAACACACATGGCCTCCTGGTTAACTGCATGTATAACCTAAATACCCCAAGTACATGTAACAGGGTAGCACAGGGTGTTGGTAAGTACAACTCTGGTAAAAAATTTTAAAAAACTGTTGGAATTCAGGACCGAATTATGGAAAAAAAATGAGAACTCCCACAGGGTTACAATTCAAATTTTCAAGTCGATTTCCCTGACTTTTTTCAGTTCAATGATATTCCCTGATCTTATATGTGATTTGTTGAAAAAATAAGTAAAATGAGTGACTGTCCCAATATTTTATAAAAGATAATGACTAATCAATTTGCTGATGCAAATTATCTCGATTTCCCTGACGGTTTCTCGAATTTTCACGGATTTCTTGACATACCCTGACAAATTTTCAGCAATTTCCCTGGTATTTTACACGAGATTTAAAAAAAAATCGGAAAAATGATGGAGTTTGCCCCCACATAATTATAAAAAGAAGCAGACTAATAAATTGGCTGCAAAATATTTCGATTTCACTAAAATTTTCAAGAATTCCCTGACACTTAATTTTTGCTTCCTGACACTAGACGGCACACAATGCACATATTTGGTAGTTTTAAGGCATGGTTTTTGGCGTAGTAAAAAGTGGAGTAAAACTTAGTCAATTAAAAAACAGGATTGAAAATGGTTTTTCCTATTGGCAAAACTGCAAAACCCATACGAAAACGCATTAAACATCACAATACGTTTTTGTGCAGTAAATGCGGAGGAAAAGTTAATGTTATTTTAGCGTAGATGTAAGAGTGAGTGCCTTGACCTTTGCGCAAAACTTCCTAAATTCGTTTGCCTAGTTAATAAAACAACATCATGTAATATTTGCCTATGGGCGTTATTATCTTCACATTTTACACGCATTAATGGCTTCAAGAACGAGTGAAAAGCAAGCGGCAATTTACCTTGTTTTTTTTTGCGATTTTTTTTTAAAATTATTTCCCCCTTAAAATCTTTCATGGGGGTGAATGCAGCTTCAGCAAATAAATTTAAAGTTAACATCATATCCGAATTACACAGCAATTTCCGCAATTCCTGAACTTTTGGAAAATTTATTTTTATTTATAATTTTTAGTGGCTTCTCATGGACAACCTTTCACGCTTCCTTGATTTTGACGCTTAAACCGCTCCCTCACCATCAAAAACTAAATGATAAGTAGCCAGTATAATAAACTGGGCGTTTTGTATCAAATCTTGAACATCCGATACCAATGCAGGATGAAAATAATGCTAGGATACGGTATGTGAAAAGCGCGCCTTATCATTATGTAGGAGGACCGAGTAAGTCCCAAGACAATTTTTCGTAAGGTTTGGTGAACATAAAAACGATAAAAAATTTAAATGTCCAACCTAAAATACGGACCTTGAATTATCCAGCAACTTTAATTACTGGTATTATTATATTACTAAATGTTATTAACTTTTATTTCTGCAAACACTATATCTGCACTCAGAAATTAAAGTTAACTTATGGACATGTAACTCAGCTTAAACCAAGGCACTTAGATCAAGTAAGTGAAAGCAACCATAGTTTGTCACCTGGTGGTGAACTAATTTCTGGCATGGTGACTAATTTCTGAAAACAAAATTCGCCGAGTTTTCCAAGTTCGTGCCACAAATTTGTGAAATTTGTGCCACAATTCTCTTCATAACAATATTGAGTTATCATAATAAGGACATTTTTCGAAATCTAGATCTGAAATGGCAGGTTTTTAGTCAACTTTACCAAATAAACATTTCACATTTATGGATATTACGAACATTTCTTTTAAAAACTACGATAAATAATAAGAGGAGAAATTGAGGTATTTTTATATAAACTAGATCACCAATAATGCAGCTTAGACCATTTTTAAAATTTCATATATAAACATGGACAAAAAATTAACTCCACAGTCGAAACTTGAACAAAAAACTATCATAAATGACGTATTTATGTGTAATCTCGAAAAGAATTCCAGAAGAATTAATATCAAAGGCAACACTGACGCCAGTTTTAATTTTTTTAAAAAAAACAACTAAATCACCGATAATGCATAAAGTAAATTAAGTAATTTAGGAGCGTAGTAGGCAAAATTTTTAGAAAAACAATCACAAATGCTGAATTTTAGGGTAATGGTAGAACTGATTACCAGGCCAATCATTTTTGTGCAGATTTATCAGAATTATTACGAACCGAGACATAATACAATTTTAATACTGAACAATTTCAGGTTTGAATGCAAAATTCCCTGATTTTGTCAGGTTTTCCAGGTTGGTAGTCCATACGATTTGACATAACGGGTTGAGTCAAATATCCATTTTGGACTGAATCTGAAGCTAGAAGAAATTTCTTGTTGTCTTCCAAGTTGCACCTGCAGACGCCTTTGTAAGCACAAGAGACTTAACGCTGTTAAGCTGTAGCCCATTGTTATCTTTCAAAGGTCCAGAAAAGCACAATGCATAAGTGAAGCCCTACCGGAAGTTGAAAGTTTTGGAAACTAAAGCATCTGCTTCTAACATGTAGCAGACAGACAGAAAGTCAGACAGTAGTCGTAAATCCTAGAGGAACATACCAGTTAGCCCTCAGATTTCAAAATGTGACAATTAAACGGCCAAGGACAATAACAAGGGTGGGTGTGAGGAGAGCAGGATCTTGTTCAACTGCAACAGCAGCTAATTGAGATTTTAAAAAAAAGTAAAATTGAGGGAGAGGGCGAGGCGAACCGCTACCTTTTCGTGAAATTCTGGCCCTGCAGGATACTTCACCACTCGAGTGACGCCATGTCCAGTCTGCCGTCCTTCCTAGGTGGACTGGTCAGTCTGCAGCCACACCAGATAAGGTACCTTTACTGCCCCTTAGCATCAGCCATTTGTCAGTGTTGTTAATCTTAAGAAATGGCACATGTCAGATAAGGGTCACTCATCACCTCGAGTTAATTTTTTTTCAAAAATATGACAAGGTTTATGTGGAGGGACCACGGAGGAAAGAATGGTGGGTGTGTCCAAAATCACAAAGGAGAGGGGCGTTCTGTCATTTCATTGGTACAGCCTTCTACCCACCATCCTTGGGACTAACAGTAGCAGTTGTTT
Organism: Kryphioiulus occultus; assembly: GCA_034687865.1. NCBI lineage: Eukaryota > Metazoa > Arthropoda > Diplopoda > Julida > Julidae > Kryphioiulus > Kryphioiulus occultus. The sequence goes on from JAQGAF010002966.1 coordinate 14,267, forward strand.
GTCGATTTATGAGCACCTAATTGTTTGTCGTTATTTTCAGACATTTTCTCATCTTAAGACTAATTTTAGATGGGAGGTTTGGGGCAAAAAATTGGGACGTTCAAACTGTTCTGGCCACGCCCAGTTGGATCTCCACCCATCAATCCCGATGGGGGACATACACCCACGTACTTGCACCAAGAAAATATAATTCACCTCTGACCTTTGCGAGAATCACGTTTCTCGGTATGAAGTCGTTGCGATTAATTAGGCGATTAATAAGTCGTAAATTATCGTCAATATCAAAATAGGCAGCTTTAAAACGATTAATTAACGATGTCAAAGGTCACAAAGAGCACGTATAACACTCGTGGCCTGTGGGGTCGTTCATAAATTATGTCCGTCCGTATACCACAAAATTAACACCAGATTACCAGGCATATCACCCAAAATCAACCAAAAATTGGGTTAAATGTGTCTAGTGTTACCAGCAATTATTAGGTCAAAAAGTATTTTTATAAATAATCGAAGTTAAAGTCAACTACACATTAAACACAAAACACAATCGTGATCATATCTCGCTTTGTTAAAATAAATAGTTAGATGAAATTTTAATACACAGGCATCTATGGGGAAAACAAAGTGCTGTACTCATTGCAATTCAATTCAATTCAGTACCCTACTACATGTAGGCCTATTAGTAAATGAATACCATGTGGTAGGGGGTGTAATCCATCAACCCAATTTAATCGGCATTTACCACCGCATTGGCTCTTTAAAGAAGTGCCTTTAATTTTTCAAAAAACTAAAGTAAATTAATTTCAAAACCTCAAAAACTAAATAAAACCGTGACTACACCTCGATTCGTTCAAATAAATGTGATAAAATTTTAATCTGTAACTTACGCTATAGAGTGATGACAAAGTCGTGCCCTCATTACACAAATTATTTTTTTAAACTAAATTAAATTAAATTTCAAAATTTCAAAAAACTAAATAAAAATTGTTTCAAAATTTCAAAAACTTGAAAAACTACGTAACACCGCGAATACATTTCGATTTTTTAAACTACAGGAATGAAGTTTCAACCCTCAACTTGCTTTACAGAGTGACCACAAAGTCCTGCCCTCATTACAAAAATAAATTTTTCAAAACCTTTAAATTACAGTTTGTAATGAGGGTAGGGCTTTAAGACAACCCTGCATTTTGAAATTCAAACCTCTTGCTACATGTGTTATAAATGCACAAAGTTTCGATAGTTTAATCGCCGGTTGCACTATTGTTTGATTAAACTGAATAACCGAACAATAATTTTTAAACCAAAAGCCAAAATATTAATAAGCACATGATAGCTGTGTCATTAGCTGTTTCAAGTAATTTTATGAACATTTTTTCATTAAAGCCGCTTTGTTAGGAGATTAGATAATGTAGGTTTTATGGCTCTTCATATCTTTTGACTCATTCCCTAATTTAAAAAAATTGCATTGTATAATTTCTTTACGATGGGATTTTTTAATCAATAACACGATTGCACTATGTACTAAAGCTCACATTACAGATATACATGTAAGAGCTTCGACCGTCTTAAATTATCTTGCAATAAATAGATTTGTAGGTTTCCATGAGCAACAGATGGCGCTGTACTCGACATTTTTTTTAAAATTCGGAATAAAAAATTACGTGAGGTCAAGCTGGTCAACTTCCCATCCCGATTACTGCTCTGAACCCTCACTGCTAACCCTTCAGTTCATGTCAGTGAAATAAAACCCTTTTTATTCATTTAAAAATAACATGAAATTAATTCAGCATTTTTTTTCTGAGCACGTAAACGAATTAAGCGAGTAATGCTGCAATAAAACTTGTAAAAGGCAAGGATATAAACTAGCAATTTATGTTTGATCATGAACCACTAAAGTACGTGGGACTACTTATCGCGAGGAAGTTGTTCCACACTAAGTACACAAACCCAAAAATGGAATGTAATGACATGTCAATGACGTGTTGCACCAACTCAAGACTTGATTGAAAATTAAGTGTTTAGCCAACTTATCGAGGTTTTCGCTTCTGCTTTGATGCAACACACCACTGCACACAAAATAAATTTTATTACTTTATTAGTGCATGCATGTTTACGCCAGCCGAATTTCACTAGAATTGCAGATTAAAAAAATGATTCACTCTGGTAGATAAATTATCTTAAATACACGTGTACGAGCTATTTCGCCTATTTAACCCTTTCTTGATCAAATAAAGGTGTTGCAAATGGTGACTGTTGAAACTTTTTCAAGTTCGACTCAAGTTCAAATTCTTAAGTATGGGCGTGGATGTGTGTTGTTCAAGTGTTCTTGTCCTTCTGACTCACCCATGGTAACAACATTATTTCTGAAAACGAATTCCCCGTGCTTTCCAGATTTTCCAGAATCAAATCTAATTTTTCCTGGTCTAATTGCAGGGGTTTTAAACTCTGTCGGGTACAAATCGGTTTTTGTTACGTACTAGTAACTAATTGGAGAATTTTTTTGGAATTATTACAACTTTTGAAAAATCTTAGCAATAAGAGGAGAAATTTTTACGAAATATCACAAAAAATGGTTTTTAGTTCTCAATTTCATAAAACGATATTTAGGCATGCATAAATTAAAATAACGCGGAAGACGAAATTTAAAAAAAAATTACTCGAAACATCATTTTTATTAGTTTTAAACCATATTACCAAGTTCATGAATAAAATGTTAATACCGAAAAAATTCAGGTTTCAATTCAAAATTCGCTGCTTTTTCCAAGTTTTCAAAGTGGCCAAATCTCGAACTTTCTCAACGTTGTGATTTTTCTCGGGTTGCGTTTTTTAATTTTCTAGTCACGCCCACCGTTGCAAAATCACAACAGCGGTGGGCGTGACTAATTTTGAAACAGCCAATTAAAGGATGCAACCTGGGAAAAAAACGTTGTGAAAGACTAAAATGTGACCCCCGGATATTGTCACCATGTCACTATGTCACCCTGTATACCAAATGGTCAAATCTCTCTATCGTGCTTGCATGTCCGATTAAATCGCTTTAATAGCGTATTGCGCCATTACGATATTAATTATTCATTGAAGTTCATTAATTATAAGACGATTAAGCGATTTCCGGTTTACACAGCCATTACGATCATCCCAATTAAACGTTTCAAACGTTCATTTTCGCATAGGTGCCAATTGCTAGTTGCGAAACCGAGTCTCCTTCATCACAGTCAAAGCACATTATAAAATATGAAACAGCACTCATTAAGTAGCACTTACGCACTTGACATTGGATTTTACGTGCCTGGTGTAACCACGAGTAATTATAGGCCTAGTGCGATTGGGGTCAAATGTATCGAGCCCTGCATCAATCTTACATTCACGAAAAAATTAATTGGAAAATATTGCTGCAAATTTGAGTTGGAAATTGTTATAGACGAGGCCATAAATCTTCAGTTCGGTGCCATGCATGCTGATTATTTGTTTATTTATTAGCGTTATTATTATTCGGCATTTAGTTTGTAACAAAATAGCATAAGAAAATTGTATTGGATGATTTATGTGCATACTTTTTTAAATAAAATTTTTTTCAGACCAATCGCTGATAGGTTTTCAGGGAAGCTGAAAATTTCATTTCTGGGGGAACATTGTTGATGCCATTTCTGATGTAATTTATGATCGTCTTATTAATATCGTTTTTGGAGAAAAATACTTCAATAAGGATATTACCAAAACGATCACAAATTACATCAGAAATTCAATTTTCCACTTTACTGACTTTTCCAGTTTTTAAAAGAATTTGCCTTGACCACCCTGACCACTACAAATGCAAAAGTATGACATAACCAATGCAAGGAATGTCACGCTTATAGGAAAATTTTCATAAGGAAGCATCAAATTTAGATTAGTTTTTTAATCGACAATTTCATTATCAATTTCTTCCCCAGAATATTACTTATCTTTTAAATTTTGTGTTAACCAATAACTAGCTATGTAAAATGTACTATTGATTTGTTAATTAAATTTTCCCTGGCTTTTTCAAAGTTAATCCATTATACTGTAGGTTTCGCTGAGGGTACCATCTGCTGACTTTTGCATAAATGTGAAAGCAAATGTAGAATTGATACATGTACGTTGAATTTCCCTGACTATTCCATGTATTTCCAATCTCCCTGCCAATTCCTGGTCTATGAAACACTGATCAAATATTTGACCTAAAAGAGCAAGGTCACGCTCCATCCAATTACTCAGAAAAGGCTGAAGTTATACACGTCAAACTCGAGTCATCAAAATTCCATGGAAACGATTTTTTGCTCATAATCCCTAATTGGTCGCTAATTAAGAAAAGCCAGTCTCAAATTAAGATTCAATTCAATTAGAACGTCTTAACGGAAAATGGAGCCTGTTGACGAATAAACGACGAGGCGAAAAACAATCAAAATGCATATACAGCGTATACGAATACATCGACTTTAGTGAAAAGTCTCTGCTAACAATATAGGCTTTAGAAATTTCCAAAGGAAAAAAAATCCGAAAACGCCATTAGTGAGTCATTAGATTGAAGTGCAGCTCCTTATTTTTAATTAGTACGTCTTAAGCTAAACTCGCTGCTAAACTCTAAATACGATCCAAAAAGCAATTTTCAGTCTTGAACAAAATTCCTGTTTGGAAACCAATAATTGCCCATGACTGGTTGCACCAAAAATCAGTTAACGAGCTCTTTTGAACGTGCACGATTTGGCCCCACCTGTTATCATTAAACAGTAAATTTCCCACACCACAAATCAATCAGGGTTTTCAACCACGAATGGAATTCAGGGTTTTCATGACCCTAAATTTCGGTCCTGACACCATGGGGCCAATCGTCGATTGTTTACCTTTTTCAAACATCAAAAGCCACGCATAGGAAAGCAGTGACAATGGGGCGATGAAGCGCAATTTAGGAGTTTTTGCTCCTTTAAAAAAGGCAAGCACATAAGGTACGTTTCCCTGACCTTTTCCCACTTCACCCTCACCCTTGTTGCTTTCGACCACCCTCGCTACAAAATACACAACAAAACGAATTCCTTCACTGCCTTAGCTTATCAGTGTCATTCAACTATTTTTTACCATCTCGAAAAATAAAACTAGAAAACCTTTAAAGGTCAGACTTCATATGGTACAGGGTGTGTGCAAAGGTTGTTTACAACTTTTAACATTAATAACAGGACGTTTAATTGAAACATAGGAAAATTCCTTACCCTTGTTAACTCCTGGGAAACGTTTTTAGCGAGGAAACAAGTTTGAGGAAACACTAGGTAAAAGACCTCAAACATGTTTCCTTGCTAGAAATGTGGAAACATTTTGAGGAAATTTGTTTCCGGAAACCATGTTTCTAAGGTTTGGGAAGACTTGTGTTCATGTGATACACAGACTCAGATTGAAGTTGTTTGG
>JAQGAF010002967.1:0-19669 GCA_034687865.1 Kryphioiulus occultus
GCATCACTTGGGTCGAGAAGCCAGTGCGCTACCACTCGACCACCGGCGCCGGCGGTAAGAATCAGTAAAATTCCTTCTATGAGGTTAGGTATTGTTGAAACCAAATCGTACACTGTAGAAAGTGCAGACAATCCACCTAGCATGTTACCTTTAAATTAATCTGTCATTAAGGACACAGAGTAAAAAGTTAGAAATTTATAAAAGCATCGTTAAATTAAATACGAATCTTTTTTGATAGAAAACTTGATTATCAATCTGAATGTATATTCTATAGTACACAAATAAATGTGTTCATCCAACTCACAAATTAAGTATTTTTCTTACTTATACTATTTTACTTATAGATAAACTGTGCAGTAGACCACCACAACAATGTACTACAAGTCTCCGGTATAAAACCTACACGTCAGATTTATACAATTTACGAGCTTAGTTTTGTTGAACTTACTTACTGGCGTAATACTGTTTAATTCTGAAGGTTAACAAATCAGAAATCGTCAATTATATCTGCGTAATAAATTAGAAGTTCAACTGCCGCCAAGTCAGCTCAGAGGGTACCATCGCTGCATAAAAGCAGGTACGAGACAATAGGTTTGCGAGTAGAATAGGGTCCCAAGTTCTAATTTTAGGCCCTGGAATGCCTATTCATGGGTGCGTCATGGTAAAGTGGCCTTTATACACGTTAGGTGCAAATTCTCCACTAGCCATTGAACGCTACTAAGGTCCATGTACTGTATTTGGTTTGCAAACCTAACATTAGGGTTTTTGTTAGCGACTTTTTGCAATGGTAAAATGTTTCAAAGGTAAATGGGATCATAAGGGGAGAAGGACCTTTTCCATTTTGGGGGAAAACCAGAATTTAGTGACTTCCAATTTAATGACAAACACAATCGGATCGCATTCAGCTACAGCAATCGATTTTATTTAGAACTACCGAGGACATTGACGAGAAAGCTAACAAAGTGAAACTTTACTGTAACAATGTTTCCATAAAGTTTTTTAAAATGTAACGTTTCGTTATAGCCTTTACTTAGTTGTAAAAAACTCAATGCGAACATCCAGCAAGAGGCAGACTGGCAAAAAACTTGGTCACTGAACATGACTAACTTAAGCTGCAACTTTCGAGAATTTCACACACGATTAGGTAAATCCAGATTAAGTAACAGCAAAAAAAAATTTAAAAAGATTTTCCTAATAGGATCTGGAGCGAATAGGAGGCTACCAGATAATATGGATATTGTTAAAATGTGATCAATTGGAAGGACAAACCTGCCTACAAAAAATGTACGTTTTTTTGTGAATTTCTGAGAACGTCAGTGGGGTATGTTCTACAAGATCAAAACAGCGAAGTCTTTAAAGACTTGTGGCCATACCTGACGAGCAGATTACTTTGAATTACTAATAATCGCGATTTCTCTATAAGCTTGCATTTTTTAAAAATTAAAACCTGCTCATTTAGGCTGAAATTGTCGAGCAAAGAAATAAAACTAAACGCTGGAAATGTGAAAAAGGTTAAAGTGAATGAATCGCTGATTAAGCAGTTATGGGAAATTATGAATTTTTTTTCTGGATTGGGAAAAATGTTGGTGCCACGATACAGTATGTAAGATGCAGCGAAAGTTAAATTACTTTCTTCATAACACTGCTCAAACGGAGACTAATTATTTCTAGGATGTAAATGGGCAAAGTAGGGCACTAGGTCCTTCTTTCAAATAGCCTACCCCAAGAGATCTAAAAATTTAACTTATGACAGACTTAACTAGATTGCTACAAAGGCACCTAGAGTAGACCAACAACTTTCATGGTTTTGAAACCAATCAGTCAGCTCATAAAAATATTGGCGGTGCTGTCGGCATTGAGAAAGTCATGCGTTTTTGGAGAGGTTTTCGATCCAAAAACTTGTTTTCGCTCAAGTTACAATTTTGGGCACTAAATCAATTTTAACTGTAGGATGCAGTCAGGGATTTCCTGTTCGGGTCAAGCGGCCTCGTGAAATCTGTTTTGGACGCCCAGTTAACTTATAATAAAGAAATACAAAGATGTAATTTTCAAACTGTTGATCAGATGAATTATGTTGTCTGGGTGACAGTAGTCGAAAAATGAACAAATCGCTGCCTACACAATTTTTAGGTTGATTACACAAGACGGTAGGGCAAATACTGCCAATGATAACGCCTTACACTTTAAACAAAGCCTAGTTCGCCCTAGTTACCGCTATTTCAAACTTCAGTTTCAAAAACTACCAACAATACACGAGCAACATGACATCTTTGCTATAAAAAAATTCGTCTGGTGCAAAATGATTATCTGTATCGTGTAACATACCTGCATAGGCAGATGATATGATCGAATGCTAGATATTGCAATATCAGACATTGGACAAACAGTACCTCAGGCGTTCATCATAAGAACAGCAATGGATGACTACCATTAGCAGCATGATGTGGACATGAGGAATAAATTAGAGTGAGCATGGCTAACCCATTGTCATGTCTGTATTATTATTAGGCTTTTTGATAATTATACAGTACTTCATCTATGTGTCAAAATTAAGAAAACGTTTTCTATATTTCATGTCCAAAGCAAAATTTTGTTTAAGGTTCCTAGTTGTTAAACAGAAAACAATGAAGGTGTTGACATTTCTGTAATTATTTTTAAATATTTTTGGTATTCGCAATGAGTTGAGTTTTCCAGTACATTCTGCAGACTGTACATGGATTTACATTTCCAGTCTTTTCCTTACAACCAGAAGCCTACCGTCTAATATTGTGCAAGATCAATCCTCCAGAGCATAACAATGGCAAGGGTATGTCAACCCAACATGCTTGGTGCAGATCAGGATTAGTGTTATTCGTTTTCTGTTGCATTATCTCAACAGGTAAGCATGCTAGCTTTCTTATGGGGACCCTACATGGCTAGTAATACTATCACTTTCAACAAATACCATATGGAGAATAGGTGCAGTATTGTTGGACTGATGTTCTATTCTCGCTTATCCAATTTTTAGATAACCTACTGTCAGTATCGAAGTAATAACAGTAACTGACTGAAGGGCCGGCATGAGGCAGTTTTCCTTCGTCACAAAATTAGCAGAAGAATAGGACTAAGGAGGGGGTGTGAGAATATACAGTACTAGAGATTGATTTTCGCTTTCTGAATGTTTTGTTCGCACCTGATCTTGCATCAATTTGCAACGCACTAAGGGTACATCCACATACATCGTCACCATATTTAATTCATAACTATTTCCAATTTGAATTCCATAGTTGTAAGGTTGATTTTCTCATGGCAATGCAACCCAATTATGCATATATCTCCAATAATTGGCAAATGACAAGCAGTGTTGTCATATGAAATTTCCCAACTAAAATTTAATTTTTGGCAGGTTTATCAATAACAGAATTCTACCCCACCCCTTTGTCGTCCATTTCAGAAATGGAGCCACCCCCTACCCCTAAAATGCCTACGAAGTTTGTGGACAGCCCCCTACTTGGCCTTATCGTCCCTAATTTTCCTATCAACCTGTGCATTGCGTACGTGGTGTGCATCATTAGGCACCCCACAAAACGATCTTGCGGGTGTCACCTGGGCAGGATCCCACTCAAATTCAAGTCGATTTCCCTGACATTTTTCAAAAAAGAGAGAAAACGATAGAATTTATCCCAAATTGATGAATAATCAAACCGATAAAAACTTTCAATTTCCCTGACATTCCCAGAAAGTCGAACCCTGCGGGGTCCATAGCTGAGGCGTCGGGGTCAGCCCTGGCAAAGGAAGGGGATTTGGGCCGTCCCCGTCCCAGCCAGGAAATGAGCCTTGCCGCCGCCATCTTGAAAATGCCTGCCAACTCTGCTGGCAGGGCCCGTCTCAAAAGTTGGTGCGGGGCGATCAATTTACCTGGATTCGCATTCGGCATTCTCCTCATCGCAGTGAATGGAAAAAACCGCGTAACAGTTCGGCATGGGGTCTAGCTCGGTTACCTTAGGAGAGCCGCTACAAAAGCGAACTAAGACCGGTGCAAACTCGATTTTAGGCCTACGTGGTTTCGCCCACCCGGGAACTTTGCGGGACACCCCCGCCTGTGCCGGGCCACGGGTGGGGGTTCGTCCCGCGAGCAATTCCCGGGTTTGCGGGCCTCGACGGTCCCTGATCGAGGGCCGCGGGTCGGCGGGGGTTCGGGTTCGGTTCCCCGCGCCGGAGTTCGGGCTGTGAACCCTCGGAATTCGCGATCGGCTGACCTTCGAGGCCAGGCCTTGGGAGTCGGCCATGCCGCCATTTTGGAACCACGTAGGCTTAGCGTGCGTTGCATCGCATTTGTTCATTGACCCAAGTGCGGGGGGTGCGTGGGTCCCTCGGGGTGCAGCGCTGGGGGATAGTTGGGGGTGCGTGAAACGCGGCGAGCTCACCGTTCAGGGCGTCGATGGCTTTGTCCGCCGAACTTTGGTCGGGGCAATCGACGAAAGCGTATCCGCCTTTTTTCACCAGGACGTTGGAGCAGGCGATGCCGTTCTCCTGGAAAAGTTGCCGCAAAGTCCCCTCGTTCACGTCCGCCGGCAAACTCCCTATGTACAGCTTGTTCATGGCGAGGGCAAAAGTAGGCGAATCTGGAAAAACGAAATTGCGAAGCGGCTATCGGAGCGACCGTAGAAGGCGAGGGCAAAAAAAGTGCCGCCAATGGTGAACCAGCGAACGTAAGCAGCGAGGATGCCGCCCTCCAACGTGCCACACTGCCACACTCCCAAATGCCTCGTGCGCTCGCAGCATGTGCGGCTAGCTGGGGGTCACGTGATAGGGGAGAAATTCCCGCCTCGGCCGCACTGCCTTGCCTTTGCAGCCGGATTTGCCTTTTGCGTTCGCTGCTCTTGGCGAGAATAATTTCGGCTCTGCTCGTCCCTGCTACTCGGACGCTGGCTCAGGAATCGCCAAACTTGTGTTGGCTAACTGGCCGCTGACGTCAGGAGGCCATTCATGGTTTTACGCTTCCCGCCATGGACGTTGCGGGCGGCCAATGGCTGCGCCCGGTTGCGGCCACGTGACACAGATAAGGGCAGGGGGAATGGCGAGCTGCGGGCTGTCGCCGCCGCTGCAAACGATGCAAGGGCGGAAACGACCCCGAGACCGAAAACTTTGATACTGAGGACATACCGAACTAAACACTGATACCAAAAGCATGCCATGCACTACTGAACATACCGTATTACAAACTAGTTAATGGAGAAAACCGTGATGACATGTTAATTGCCGTGGGTTTCCCAATCAGTAATGGAACACTGTTGCCAGTGCTTCCACGACCCACAATCCACACGTTTTTTAATTAGCTTGGTATGTCCTCGGTATAATACTGACCTCAGTATAACACTGAGAACATACCAATGTAAAAACGCGATTAATTACAAAACATTGTAATCTTGATTTCCATTGCCAAATGGGAAATTCACAGCAACAAGCTATCGCGGTTTTCGCCACTAAGTTTGTAAAACTGGATTTTTGTTTGGTGTGTCCTCAGTATAAGGGTGCTTTTGCAGACTTTGCAGTTTTTGCATCGACAAATTATGACTACTGGATTTATTTTCGTCGTGTGGCGTGGCCAGCCCACGAGGCAATGCATTGCGAAGTTATAAATTCCGCCCCTGCATCACAAAAATGGAAATAAAGATAACAAAAATCCGAAATGGAACGCCAGATTTTGCATTTTTTCCATCTTGGGAACCCTGCACGGCTAGTAATACTGTCAACTTCAAGAAATACGGACAGTAATCCTGATCATGTAATGGGCGCAGTTTACTGATGGAGCTGATGTTCCATTCCCATTACTGACCCTGATCCAAATTTTCGAATAACGTACTGTCAGTATCTGAATAATGGCAGTAAAACTGACCATGTTTTCTAGTGTCGGCATGATGAATGAACGGCATAATTTACAATTTCGTTAAATACGTAGTGCCCTGGCGGACGATTAGTTTTACATGCACTGTCAGGGACAAGATGATGATAATAATTTGCTGAAGCAAAAGTGCCCTAAGAAGTTTTTGCGTCGCTGGGAAGTGCTTTAGGACTTTTTGTTGCTGCTGGGAATGCGAAGAGCTTTGGATCGTGAGCTCCATGTTTGTCGAAAATTTAATTTGGGAAAATTACGCAAAGGGAATAGGAACAGTGAAAATAGATTTGTTAACATTACATTCCAAAATTTTGTTTAAAAAAATCTTTCCGAAGTTTTTACGTGACAAATAAGCGCACGATGAGGTAAATAAATATCTGCACCTTTTAGCGTTAAATCCATGAAGTCGTTTTCTGCGCAAGAAAATCGATAAACATTCAGGCATGTTTGCCCAAAAGATGGGACGTCGTTTTGAAGTTTTCAGTTCTGTGTAGGAATCGAAAAAGTTGAAAAAGGGGGGTAAAAATTACTCAACTATTTCAATTTTGAGGTCGTGGCCAATGACCAAGTGTGAAAAATATTTCCCAAAGGTTTTGGGGTCTTTATCATGCTCAAGTGCATGTATGGGCCTTTTGCAATTCTCATACGCAAAACTGCAGATATTTACACTAGTATTCCAGTTTAGACATCTTCATCGTGTTTTGTTAAATCAAGGATGTTTCATAACGACATCAAGGACTTGGCTTGCTCTTTACGGTACATCGCAACTAGTTATTGTAACAAAAATTCGTATTAAACCCTATACATAAGCCCTAACATTCCAAATACATCAGTTCTATATATCCTATGCTATTCGTTTTGTGATATTTTGTATGATTTCATTTTGCATCAAATGACGTTTTACTATGAAACTTGTTTATTTTTCGGAGGACGAAAAGTGGGTAAAAATAGTAGAATATTGCAATGGATTGATAGCTGAAAATGAAAGTTAAATGTTTCACTTATACACTTCAAAAGTTGCCTTTCAATAAGTCTATATTTGGCGAAATTACAGATATAATTATAGGTTTTGAATTAGTATATACTGTTTAATGCCATATTATACACGATTCGTGTGCTTGAGATAGATCTCATACTCAATTTGGGTTGAAGTATGGTTAAAATGGTCTCACATTTTCAGAGTCAACAGGATGACGATAATGAACTCGTCCATGGAGGACCCTTTAGAATAACAAAATTCAGTCTACAGTATCATGGGGTTGGGGGTCAAGAACAGTCACATTCTGTATTACTGTACTTTGTTGCGTTTGTTCATTGATCAGGTTGCAAGGAGGGGAATCCATGGATATCCTTGCGAAATCCATTTTGCAAGACAAAGACAAAATACAGGCACATCCCCACAGATTAGACAAAAATAGACAGATTAAGTCCCAGGGCTACCTTCAGCTTAATGGGGATATTTACATATACATGTAGCTTGGAAGTCAACGAACTAGACCAAGGAGCAAGATTTAGTTTTGGTCTTGTTTTCAAGACCAGCTCTGTATTGCAAGTCTTTCAAGAGCTGTGAATGCAACGTGCATGAAAAGTGATAAATATATGCTGAACAAATTTTCGTTGGGTACAATACTCTTGCAAATTTTAAAATGTAAACATAAGAAATGCATAGAAATAACGTTAGAGCAATTCTTATTATTCTTCCCATTTGTTATCACTGAACGTATGCTTAAGATTTTCTGGCGTGCCAAATTGCAACCTCGAGACGAGGAGATACACATGCAGAATAATCATTTATCACCGCGAAAATCTATGCTAACCCCCAATTAACCCCTAACGAAAAACAATGTACTAACAACGGTAATGCTATCAAATCTGATAAGGAGGTCAACAAATTGTAGTATATCATGTCATGTCCCACTGCTAAGACAAAATTACAAAATCCAAAATATCACAAAACGACCAAATTAAAAGGGTCGATTTTGAAATAGTTAAATCACAAATAGGTCAACAACGAATAAATGGTCATGAGACCCATTGTGCCAAAGGTACTTTGCTTAATTCAACTAGTTTTTCCCTTTACTGTCTAGAAAAGTGGAAAAAGAAATGCTAAACAAACGAAAATCGAAAAAAGTGTGAGCTAAATTGTGCGAAATAATTGTTTACTATTTTAGGTTGTCAGTTAACCACGTCTTCGAAACTTTTTTTGTATACTTTGATATTTTTAAAGTTTTATCAAGGATTTCAGAAAATTGAAGGCGGCCTCCACAAAACATTAAGTGAAAAGGACCTACACGATTTAGTCAGTAAGAACACTCATTTCGAATAATTTCATACCGTGTATTACACAACATGGAAGCCTAATAATTAGTGCATAGAGCAAGATGCTCTAATTTTGATCTTGTTTTTGAATTCGATTTAAAGTTTAAAACTTTGCAGTATTCCTCCCCGCGGCCACATTATTGACGTGGATATGAAAGTTAGGCCTATTTACAAACAGCGGCTTATCGGCCTGTTATTAGTATCGATTAAAATGTTTTATGCCTATGCTAGGGCCCAATCATTGTTGGCATAAAAATACTGCTAGTAACAACCATAAAAGCGCACAAAGGACACGCAATTGCATTTCGCGTGGAATTCATCAAATATCGGACCTAAAAGTTGCGAGGTACCATTTCGAGCGAGCGAGTGAGTACAGGGTGTGTCCGCCTGTGTAGGCCTAAAGTCAGTAAATGCATTTTCGCAATATTTTCAGGGAATCAGGCCAGCCGTGATATCGGTGACCGGTCCAACTTTGGTTGGTCAAAAAAAACGCCATGCTTTAATTTAAAAAAAATACGTCAAGAAATCGTCATGGTTCTTCGGAAGAACACGCACTGGAAATGCAGGGAGGGTGTAATCAATATTGCAAATTCAAATTTCGAGGCTAACTTCCGTAAAGAGTCACTGGAAGACAGCGATTTTCAGTTACTGACAAACAATGATGTCCAAACCGGGTCAGAATGGCAAAAAATCCGAATTAAAAACAAACAGGGTTCGTGTTGTTGCAAAACAAAGCTACAGCCATGCCGGCCACGCCATCACAAGGAGGGGTAAACACAAATAGCCGCATTTTCGACCAGCAATTTTTCAGGAATTTCTCCGCTACCCGTGTATTTCCACGGAAATCCCGTGTCTCATACGAGGTCAGCTTCGCACACGCTGCAAACATTTTTGGTAGCCGTTGAAAATCATTTATACCCATCGTAGCGTCATGCAACTAGGCTTAAAAGCGTGCAATTTCGTCCTCAGTTTTCCAACGGTTGCCAACGCATTTTTTGAAAGTTTGAAGCCAGTGTCCGCGCGCCTTGGCCGGCTGTGCATCCCCGAAAAGGCTGCAACAAATATGAAATTCATCCCGAAATTCGTGAGCTGAATTTCCGGTTCATACTTAACTGCACCACAGCCCTCCGGCGTCATGGATGGAAGTTAAGGTGCCGAAACACCCAACCGAAATCGTCGGTTTTTAGGCCTACTTTTGCGCACGAGCTATATATGGCGACCGGTGCCACCTCACATCCAAAAATTCAATGTCCTCCCCTGATCATGTAGTCCTTGAATGCATCTAGAAATGGGGGTAGACGAGCGGTGTCCTCGAGATGGCGCTGGCACTCGCTACCGAGCATCCCCTCGGATGTAGCCAACCAGCCATCCATTGGGCAGTTGTTACCCCCGCCAAAAATATATCCCCCACCCCATAGGCTTACTTATCATCAGCTTTGCACTACCCCTCCATCCGAGGGAAAACCGAGGGTAAATGGCCACCCTCACCCAACGACATGACACCAATTTTTTTTCCCAATTTTGTGTCATTTCCCAAAATATATACCCACTTTCCTCAAACGCTAGTCCATTATTAATTTTGCTCTTACACCGAACACACGCACAATTTGCTTATCAAATCACACTAACATCACCGTTATAACTTACAAATTAAACCTGTAGCCTAAAGCATTGATTGCCGGTTCACCAAACAAAGGTAGGCCTACGTTAAGCTTTCTTTCGTTGGTAACCGCCATTTTGTTGTTCTGTTAAACGGCTAACTTTATACTGTTACATGTATGTCTAAGTCCTGGTCTTAGTGATTAGTTGTTCAAAAGTTAATTGCGGGTTAATTTCGTGCATTTTGATTTTAGTTTGGTCGTCCCTGCATCGTTTCACACATGAACGTGCTTTTTCCCATCGCATCCCTTTGTCTCAATTAACACAAATTAAAGAATCGATTTACTTTCATATTTAATATTTGATAATCGGTTAATTCTGTGTTTTCAATTTTTGGTCATCATCCTGGTTTTATTTTACGCACGCGCTGCACGTTCTCCTAATTCGGCGGTTCCTTTTGATCTAATTAGTATTTTGGTAATTAAAATTAATTAATCAATGTGCAATTAAACAATCATATTTTGATGTTTGAGTCAAGTTTTGTTAGCATAAATTTCATGATCCTCGTGCGATTATCACTTAGTGGTTTTTGGCTTAATTAAATACTTTCCCTCTAACCTGGGTTGCAAAGTACTCCCTTTGAGGCTTTGTCTTTGAAAAATTCCATTTCTAGTAATATAAATTCACGAAGATACACTGTATTTAATGAATCACTAAATAATTATTAAATTTGAAGTTTAAATCAACTTTTCTAACGAAAAATGCGAGCTACAACTGTTGTTTTCTAAAGTTTTAAGATAGGGCTAACTATCACGGATATACAAAAACCCCTTTGCAAGAATGGCCCTTCAAGAGTTGCCTGTTCTAGATAGAACTTTGCTCATTTCAGGTACCAAACTTTAACAACCTTGGAGACTTCTCATTTAGTATTTTGCAGCAATTCTTACATATCATAAAAGTTTATTGGGGGGCAGTTCAATTACTCTTTGGTAACTCGTCGAGTATATGCGCTAAACTCCAAAGTTATGAAGGCAAGTGACCATTAATTGCATGTGGTCAAATTACAAATTTGTACCTTTACCACCCATTTTGTTTATTATTATTGTTGATGTTGTTGTTATTTGCAAATTATGTGGGACCACACACGCTGTGCAGTCCTTCGTGTTATAACTTTTAATAATTTGCGATTTATTTTATATTTCAGATATGTACGGACCGACTATTTAAGGGCTAAAACGGAACTAAAATTAACCAGTATATTTAAGGCATATTCTTATTACCAGTATGAATTTCTAATGAATATCTTATTTTTTGCATTTCTAGAAAATTTTGCAACTATTGGATTGTGCACGGAGCACCTGTAAATTCGATTATTTACATGTATCCGTTGAGGTTCATATTTATCGAAATATGATAGGAATTTGACATGATAATCATGCAAGGGTAATGCAGTATGTGTACAGCATAACAGTGTATATCTTTTGATAAATCATACGGAAATTACTGCCCAACTCCTTGAAGTGAAATTCTATACATTACACTTTCTAGAAATAATTGAAAAGTAGGTCAAGCAGATCTTTCCCCCCAAAAGGTCTGATGGTCACAAGGGCATGGTAGAATACTCAGACAGGGGATGAAGGTAACGACATTTGGTATGTTCTAATAATAATAAACCAAAGAATTTAAGCAATAAAACCAAATTTTCCTAAACACAAAAGTTATTTCATTAAGAAAGCTCATTTTAAGTCTAATATAATGCCTATAACTGCAATTAATGTATTGTACAATACTGTAATTATAGGCTTTTAACGTATGATTGTTAGTTCAACACAACAGGTTGCACCAAACTTCGATAAGTATAATGCACAATTAAAACTGGAATTCGTTTTTCACTTCCATTATTTTATGTTAGTTTTAAGCTCTACGTAATCGTCATCTTACTGGAAATATTCACTTATCAGCTTATTCAAAAATAAAACATAGTTAATAATTTTGATAAATATTAACGATAGCAAATCTAATAAGATTGTTAATGATATTGCAACTAACAGGAAATTTGAATTTGTTACGTTTTAACCGCCTATGCATTGTGAAAAGTACTTGCACTGTATTTACGATAAACATTTCTCCTTAAATACTTGCTAAACCATTTGTTATAATATGTACTTCCAAGATTATTTTCACTATAAGCAAACAGGCAAATTCTGATTGATATTATTCCACGGTTATCCAAATGGAAAAGGAACAAGAATATGATATACGCTCGTCCATGTAAAATTGTATACTGTGCTGCGTAAAATGTTTGGTATGGGCACCTGTTTTAAACGTGATTATTGCAAATCAATGTCTAACGACACGTTTTTAACGTTGTTGAAAAACGGTATAATTTTTCCTCAACGTCATTGGAAAACTGTATGCAATTTACCATATCTGAAAACGATGAGCCAAAAAAGTCTAGGTAGCAACTCCAGCGTGACAGCAACTCATTCCTGGAATCTTGATCTTACAGGAACAAAGAGCATTATAGTTATTATTGTGTTTCTGGATCTGATAATATAGGTTATTGAAATAAAGCCCCCATATACCTTCCTATGTTACATATGGACGACATTTAAAAATCCAATCCATTATCATTGGCTTTTTCTATATGGGCAGATATTGATATCAGCGCTGTGAGTGGGAACATGTTGGCTATTTAGTCCATTATTCAGGAAGAAAACAATATGAATTAAATATAGACAACTCAAGTTTGGAAAACATAATAAACAGGAGATTTTTAAAAGCATTTGCATTGTCCTCGAAATGCGTTTACACATAAGACCATCGAGGGAAGGGCAATTTTCTGAGAGCTAAGGTTTACAAAAATATTGTGAAATCTTATCAGCCCTGAGTGCAAGGCATTTGCAGACAACTCCAGCCTATATCAATAAAACCATGTTTTAGCTATATTTTTTCCTTTCCCCCGAAGCAGTATTATTAAATACGGTATGAACTCTGATCTCTGGTGTTATAAACCATTTGAACGAGTGGTATGATAATTAGAACATGGAAAAAAAATAACTCGTTGTGTATGCCTTGGAAATTACCAAATACTGTACCCACATCCAAATTTCAATAATTGCCAGCAAATTAAAGTTTGACAGAGATGTGAATAAGCTATGCCTTCCAAATACACATTTCAACAATATTAGGGTGAATTCATGTCAACATACAGTAACAATAGTACTCTTAACGTGTTGATTGACTTACGAGTTTTACATGTATACAGTTTTGATAAACATGTGTGTTAATCGTGCCTTTATAACGAAAGAATCTCAATCGAATTCCCTATCCGTAAGTTACCATAACGGTGAAATAAAAACACACCGAAATTTGCCTAACAATTTACATTATTTGCCAATAGCAATGTCCTTTATGAAATACAGGCTTTTTTTTGTAAGCATGTATCAAATTTATTTTTGAATAATATTTTTCACAATGCCTTTAAGCAATTGCAGACAGCGTGTGATCCTGTTTTAAAAATTGACTTTCATACGTAAGATCAGATTTGCCCTTGTGAACGTGCATAATATATAAAGTATGTGTGTTTTTGTGTGTCTTTAAAACGCCATTAAGCTATACGTCTTCTATGTCATTATCAGGTTTATAAAGAAATAAAATTCCATCGTGCACTGGAATGTACTGCATTTAAATTGCGCTATACAGTTTGTACATGTATTTAATATTTTTATATTTCTAAAATGGTAAAACTTTCTACTTAATGTTTCTCAAATTAGAGTTAAAATATTGTTAAGATCATGTTGACTCAGTTGACTTACTTTTGGAAATTAAATTAAAAGTAGTTTTTTAAGCCGAATCTCCGGATTTAGAAATAAAAAAATTTCTATTCATGTAAATTGCTTGTTTCCCCAAATAGTTAATTTGGATTAAGCTTTAGCTTTGCCACATGTTTCAAAATGTTTTGAATTCAATATAGCATCTTTAACATCCCCTAAATATCCATGCAAGTCCATCTTGATTTTAACATCTAAATGTCAGTTAGATTAAATAGAATATAGACAAAATGCAGTAATCGTTGCTCAGAAAAATGGAGATGTATTCAAATATTCTCGCCAGATGGCAACAGTGCGCTATTACTCTTCCTTCAAAGCCAAAAATAGATATGATGACTAGGGCTGCTCATCGCCTAAATACGTGCATCAATTCCCTGTCGAAGCATTAGATTGAGAGCAAACATGAAATTAGGTTTAAGTGCAACCTGGTGGTTGACAAAACATGGGTTAAATTGGAAGACAAGAAACCTTTTCCATAAGTTTTCGAATTTCATATTTTTCAACTACCATTAAATAAACTACATGTTTTACTGAAAAATCTTCCTATAGGTACTTAACTTCGTTAACATTAATTGCAGAGTTCGATAGGTGAGTGCCAAAGACAGGTTTCTACTGCATTTATATGTACATGTACAATAACCTAAAAATGCGTACATTACTAATTTCAACATTAGTTCTTGGGTGTGAAAAAAATGAAATGCGACAGAAATTCGGCCATAACTGAGCTACAGATATTATTCGCGCCTTAAGTGTCACTGCACACTTATGATTTAAACTACTCATAACGTATTTTGAAGCACAAATTCACAAACTTGTCATCATGCAAAAATATGATAAGCATAATTAATTAATTCGTGGTAACGTGGATATGAAATTTCATGAAAGGCAGCAGTACTAAGCGCGAGTAAAAATTACGTTGGATGATTTTACAAACTGCCCAATTTGATAAATGCAAATAACACAGTTTTTGCTCACTTAAAGAGCGAACATGTAGAAGTTTAGCGTGTCTAGTACGTCATCGCGCATTACCATGGCCACTGTTGCTATGGTGAAAAAGGGTTGAGCACCATGGCAGCCACCATACGCGTCATACTTTTATGGGGGCTTAACATTTAGAGCAGGACACGTCATTGGACAGATAGCAGCTCCTAATCTCATTGTGTGTCAATAAGTTCTATCCTGCAGAAAAAAATACGTAACAAGTACGGTGTACGAGGGTCCCCAGCCACGTATTTAGCCGAGAAATTTTAAACTCCGAATATGCGGGCATCGCAATTGCTTTCGGATAATCGAGGTTTTTAAGGTGCAAATGCCAAAGTTCGTGCCTACGTTGCAGACAGTCGACTACGCTTACCACCTATAGGCATCTTTCCCACATTCTCTCATTACGTGAAGGTTTTAGCTGACTTTCGAATGCGTTTTGTCCATATGCACAGCTATTTTACATGCAAATAAAACTGATGGAGTGATAGGGTTGTTGGGTTCCTCTGGGGTTCTCGTCAAAACGTTAGGGTTTACTCCAATCCATCATCCAATCCTTTATAAATATATGCAAATACACAAGTATAACTACCTGCATATGCAATATCCTGTGGCGGTAAAAGAAAACAAGAAGAAAGTAAAAGGTGGAATTATCAAGGTATACTTGCTGCTACAAAGTTTGGATTAAATGCAAATGCAGCATGTTCAATGGTCATACAAGTATTATTCGGATTTTGCTGATATACTGCATAAAGTGAAAGAATTTGTAGTGTTTGTCTGTTTTTCGAAGAATTTGCTCCTGAGCTACACACTAGTGTCTCTGCGAGGTTAATTAAAACCGAGTAAAGGTTTAAACTTACTTTATATTCATAGGAGACGCTCTGTTTCATACACGTGTGCCAATCATTATTGCGGCTGTATTTTATCGTTTTAGTCCTATGCACAATTATGTCCCAGAGTTACAGTAAGAGTAGTCTTTTTCAAACGAGCAAAAACTGGTTCACCAGCAATCCGTATTTTTATACCGAGTAATGGATTGCAATTATCCATTTGCTCCGCAATTAATTAGTTTGCATTTGCATTCATTTATGTAGGTCAATGGATATAAATATTCTTAGAGAAAAGCGCCTCGTAAAAATATGGATAATTTCCCCTGTGCCTAATGGTGTGTCAGCGTCACTACATCCTCAGGTTGTCGATGTTGAAAATCAATCTGATGCAGTTCAAAAAACCGTTCATCGCCTTAATTAGTGCGTAGAAAAGTTTCATTGGCAATACGTCGCAGGTAAAATCAACTTTAAAATGCTGTGAAAGTGACTAAAACAATTACGCACACGTGCTTTGACATTTTTGGAGTAAAAATGTTTACTAACAGTTTCCCCAAGAGGCAAGAACCTTCCTTTCTTCCATTTGAAGCAAATGCTCAATAGCGTATTGACGATAAAATTTCAATTTAAGAACCTTTGCTCTCTAAAATCACCATGTTTTCATCATTTAAAAAAATAAAATCGAGCAAATTTTTAAGAATCAACTTTGGATTTTCTATTCTAAATTTTTACTACAGTGGACTCCGCTTAATATGATCAAGTTGGGCCCGGGCTATTTTGATAACAATAGCCGAATGATTGAAATAATTGAATGACAAGAAAAGGCGATCGTTATTTAATTTGAATTCTTATTTGCATCCCATAATTTAACTTTATAAGGCTATTTGCAGCTAAAAAAATTGCATATTTTGGTTTGTTCCCAATTTTTTTTGATTACTGTACGTTCGTTTGTTAATGAAATTCTCATATTCGTACATGTAACGCTATTTGCAAATCAATTGATTTACATGTATGCTGCACCTATAGTCGACCTTACATTGTATTAGCGCTTGTCATCTTAGCAGTTTACGGTATAGTTTCTCAACTAACATGAAAGTTTCATATTCGTCAACATCCAAATCCTTTTCGTCAGTCAGCTCTGGTTGAATCACAGGAAGACTGGCAAGTTTCAGATTTAGTTGTTGTGGCTGCTATTGAAATATTTTCGTCAATGAATATCAAAAATTTGGATGAGTATTCCTAGACATTTCGGATATTCATAGCAGATGGGACAATTTTAAACATTTTCTTCCAAAACTTCTCATTCCTCGTGTTTTACGAAACCTCCATGAGGGAAAATGATAACATTAAGCGAATTGTTGATTAAAATATGCTACGATTTCACCGTGTATTTGTATACAAGCGTTCGGGACTTGGCGATTTCGATAAAAATAAACGGACGATAACATTATCCTCGATTACATTAAGCGGAGTCCACCGTATTACATGGAATGGGTGACCTATACGTTTCGAAATCTCAGAAAATCAGAAGAAATTACGGATCAATTTTCCGTTTTTGCAAAATGCTGTATTCAACAAAACTGCAAATCTCAGAAAATGAATTAGTTTGTTTCCATAACGGGAAGCTGGCGGTGACCTGGATCCAGAATGCTTTGTGCATCCATGAATATCCAACAAAATCCTAAAGATAACAGCATGATCTTGGATTCAGTGAAGTAGGGAGAAAATACTTTACCAGAGTAGATTAGCATATCGTTGCTATTTTCGTAATAGCAAAATTTAGCATCACTACTTTAAAACCTTCGCATGTACTTTGTATGCATGCATCCATTTCGGAATTTAATATCGGGAAATTCATTGAAAACAGTGATTTCATCAAATTCTCGGATATGCTTTTAGTTTGGTCCCACAGGCCGTTCCGGGCAGAAAATGAATTACAGTAGAACAGTATAGGGGCCTATTTATTTCAAATTGCTAGTTAATCAAGCAAGTACAACAGTTTAACTGCATTGTGCATCTCACCACACACATTCAATAATAGCAACCGTTCATTATTTCTAAAATCGTGTACATGACAATACAGTTAATATACAACTTACCGTGAAACTTTGATTATCCGTCAGGGGTCGGGACCGCAGGTGTGGCGGATATTCGAATGGACTGATAACGGAATACATTACAGTGTACATGATTATGCGCACCTGTTTTTATTTATTTTTTAATAAAAGCCTGTCAGTTTCTGTTGTTCTAGAACTTTATGAACTTTTGTGGTAACTGCTATATGCGAGTATGCCACAAAGTTATACATTTATGTGAAAAAATACTTTGTTTTTTCAAAAATTAGTTTTTGGCGGTTCTCAAGTTTCTTGACATGCTGACGGTTAACATAGTCTGATGGTTAAACGAGTGCCGGATAATCGAACTTTCTCTGTATAACCTTTTTTTCAGAGCAGATTGAATACTCGTGCATTATTTCAAAAACCTACCGTAGCGAGATATATGTTCTACCAGTTTAATATTTTTGCAATAAACCACTTAACATGTTTGCAATTTTGCAACTGAAACACCAAAAAATGAAACGAAACTGCATTTTCTACATATTCCTCAAAAACATCAGTTTTTCATATATAGGTGAAATTAGTATATTTGTCGTATATTTTTTCAAACTACAATTCGACCAGAACCCACTTCACCAAGGCGGCATTTGTTCCAAGAACAGCCAGCCCTAGTCCAAAAGCAGTTTTCCAGCATTTGGTTGGGCTTTGCAACAGCCTGGGTCCGCCTATGTAGGTTGGTAGGTGTTTCATCCTCGCGTTTCGCATAAAAAGCTTTTTCATTGGAAATGTTGTAACCCAGTAATCGATCGCCCTGCTTTCCATCTTTGCCGGGGATGCTATTTATAGCCGTCGTACTATGCTGGAGTAGTTGTGGGGCTATTTTTAGCTTGCCAATTGATTATCTTGTTACGCGTGTGCGAAGCCTGCTAAAAGGGCATTAGGTAACGGCGCCAGCGCCATCCAGCGGCTGCGGAGCGAGGCCAGCGCTCGCAGCATCCCCAGCACATCTCCGAAAGGTCAAAGGTGAGGGCAGCCCCGTGACGACGGCTAAAAATAGCCAGAATCGGCTGTTGGTAGTCACCGGCTCGACGAATGGAAGATGAAAAACGATTTTGGCGGTAACGAGCACTTAGCGTTTGCTTAGGGATTGGCGAAGTTTTGCTGCCGTGAAATTACCATCATCATACCATTTGAGCAAACCTTTTGAGCACTAAATATAAAAGAGCATTTTTGAAATCAAATATGCGATTCTTAATTTCAATAATTATTTCAGCAATAGATTTAAAACAGTTTCAAAAAATAAAGTAACTTTGTTTCGGAAAACAACTTATAGATATAAAATCCCTTTTGTTAGAAATGACAAGGCAAAAACTAATAAATTTTATAATCCCAAAAATATTTAACCGCCTTCCAGAAGATATACTTGAAATAACGAAGTTAGAGAGACTAATGTAATAATTAACTTATTGAATGGATTTTTATTTAGTTTTTATAATTTTGATGACATCTCAAGATTTTTTCCCCTTTTTACATCTTCATTTCTCATTTTGTATTTATGCGTTCCATAGTTAATTCTTGCTAACATACGAATTGATAGAAATTTCATGCTTTATCTCACAATAATTTTCAAATGCTTTTTTTTTCTTTTTCTTTTTCATAATACATTTGTGTATCATATTTTTCGTGTTAAATAATGGTTATTGTAAATGTTCGAGAACAAACAAGTTCTATTTTCAACTTCGGCCCCTACTAAATAAACTAATAAACAATAGCATCCATACTGATTTTATATGCTGACATATGTTGAAAAAGCCACTATTCACTTGACTGTTCATCACTATAGAGTAGTGATCTTTCCACCAGGTCAGGTTATTGGAAATCCTCATTTTGTGATGCTATAATGTGAACATCCCCCTCTGCCCTCTGCCTGGTTAGTATCTAGGGTTTTATCCTGGTTAGTACACAGGCTTCGCGCGTGAAAGCGTTCCAAAACGTCGAATCGCTCGCGCGTGCCAATTTTCCAGTTCCAAATCAACAATTCCAGAATTGCAGAAATCCATTTTTTTTCAGTTTGTAAATAGATGGTCGATGCGAGCGGTAATACTCCGTTTACACCGGAAATCTGTACCTCGATAGGCAACCGTAACTAGGTAGGATTTTGCGGAGTGAACGATG
>JAQGAF010002968.1:0-19667 GCA_034687865.1 Kryphioiulus occultus
ATGTTGCATGTATAAAAATCAGTGATAAAAATAAACCTTAATTAAATACTGCATGTGTATAAATAAAACGTTTACGTATACGTAGAGTAAGATAATGGGTTAAATAATGATTGAGTTATAATGAAATAGAACTCCATGGGCTTAATTGAACATACGTTTTCCATAACAAAAGACAGCAAAAAATGATGGATTTTTGAAAAAATGGATAGTTATGTTTTTTGAGGTGTGATGGAGTACTTATTGCGTATTTTAGCAGTAGTGATATACATGATGTAATAAAAAATTGTCCTATTATAATGTATATATATGCAATTTTTGCTATTTTCAGTTTGCTATAGTTTTTTCCCACAATCTATTTTTAGGGTTTTTTGAAAAAAATGGATATACATGTAGTTACAAGTGTTCTTTTGATTTTGGGGTGGGGATGATAGACAATTTAATACAAATTTTCCATACAACTAAAATAGCATGCAATGAAGACATATGTATAATAGACAATTGAATATAATTTACCATACGATAAAAATACATCAAGCAATTAAAGCATATGATTTTTTGTCAAATTGCAATTTTTCTCTAAATTAAGATTTCAAAATGGAGGAATTGTAAATATATAGCTTCTGTTGTTTTGGGTCGCTTTTATTTTAGTGCCTGAGGGTGGAAGTATTTTCAAAAATTGAATATTTTAATTTGTTGAAATTCTATAATTTGCCCAAAATTCAATATTTTAAATTGGATAATTTGAAAAGCATAATATGGAGCTGGAGGGAGGTCTTCGTTAATTTAATGTACTGTACTTTGATTTAATTTTTCAGGAAAAATTGATTTTAGATACCGAAAACCTGAGCTTAAAATTACTTTAATAATAAATATGCCAGATTCGGGATGCGGAAAATCCTATATATGTTCGCTGAATTTTTAAGCTACGAAACAGGGACAAATATTTTAGGCCAAAAACGCCGTGCTTTCATGCATTATGTTATATATTTATAAGCGAAATATAGAAAAAAATACCTATTTTATGCATGGAAATAAATAATGCATGCAGGTCGCATTAATATGACATGCATGGCGCAGACAGAACCGGATTTCAGATAGGCCTAACCCATGGAAGAAAACGCCAATAAACGAGCAGAAATATTTATGCATTATATGGAGAGGGAAAATATACACACGCTCTCCTTATTATTATAATGTGTGGGAATAATCCGAAAATACATAATGCAGACTATAGACCTTTGCTCATATTATATGCGAAAAGAGAATGGGAATTTTATAAGGCAATGCAGGTAAAGTATTTTTTGCATCATGTCCCTTGTCATTTTTTTTCTCTTCAAAATCTGCAGGTCCTATCCTTAAAATATACACGTATACAATGCCCAGAAATTCGGTTATAATAATATCGATGGATTTCTTAGAACTGTACACTGTATATCTTTGGGCTATACTAAAATTTATCGGTGATGTTACATCCCTATACAGGGTGCATACATGTATACATTCCCAAATACAGCTGTGAGATTTTACAATGATTAAACCATGCAAAAATGCACTGCATTGAATTCAATAACACATTTATAGGAATGTTTTTTACATGAAACCGGATTGAATACGGTAAATACACACATGTGTATATGTTTATTTTTTATTTTGCATCAATATGTTAATTCAACTCCAAATGTCACATTTTTTGGAGAACATCTTCAGAACAAAAAATACAGCCGTATTTTTTTTTTGAAATTTTGTGTGTATATATATTTTTGATTGTTGCATGTTCATGTAATTCAAGTATAAACGTCTTCAGAATATAACAAATATACAGGTATATTTTGGTTAATGTATTTTGTGCACATGTGAACAGGTATATTTTTGAAAGTGATGATATTAATTCAAGTCAAGACGTATAACATTTACATGAACATATAGAAACATACCAGCATATTTTTGTGTAAATATTTTTCAATGTTGCATGCAAGCATGTCAATTTGTTTAACAACATCTTCAAAACATTTCACATTCTGATATGAAAACTTATGGTGAAAAATTGAGAAAAATCCAGTTTTTATTTAAAACTAAAACAAAATCGACGACGAAAATTCAGGTATTTTTTTAAAAAAAACAAAATGCATATGCAGTTAATTCTCGGTTGGTATAGGAAGAGCCTTAGAACTGAAAATGATATATAAATTATTATATTATCGTATATGTGCATATTTGTTATAAATGGCGTTAAATGAGGACTGGATGATGAGGTTGGATGATGCATAGTTAAAAATTGAGAAAAACTACGAGAAAAATTCAAAAATTTAAATGTTTCAAAAAAAAGATAAAATGCATGTAAATGCATTCAAATGTTTGAGAAATCACGTGAATTCCAGACAATGTGATTTGAAGGCATTCAGTTACTGATTATAAAGTACTGAGTTGAATTGAATTCAATTGAACTGAATTGATATTAGAATGGCGAAATATCGCGTTTATATAAGCGTTTCGTTCTATATATATTATAAATATGCCAGCGTATATCAACAGCAATTATAAGCTTATATTAATTATTTAACGCCCATTTAATATTCCATATGCAATTAAAATGTTTTTTCCCTGCAGTGCTTATGTGTTATGGGAGTTGACAGTTTCAATGATTGAAAAACAACTGCATTTTACCCTCATCTTTCGATAAGCCTGTGATTCTTGAGCGGTTGCACCATGCACGCTCCAATTAGGCTAATCGTCAATTAAAACCAATTTCAATTTGATTCGTGGTTTTGATTTAATCGGTATTAACGTGAAGTGGAATTCGTCGTGAAAAAAAAATGCAAATTAGGAAAATTGTAGGTTTTCCCATATTTTTATCGCAGGCACGAAGGCAAAAAATCGTTCATAATAAAATTTGCTAAAAAAAATTGCAACCCATCATGCGATGAAAACGTTATCCACATGGCAAATAATAATAATAATGCAAATTACGTTGGACTTCGAAATCAAGTGGCTTTTATCCATACGCCACTTAGTAGTAAACTGTATAACATTTAATCATATACAATATGATGTATAATTTAGTAAATTGCTGGGCTCCTTATCATTATTTTTGCGAAGAAAAACGTCTGTTATAATACTGGTCTGCAAATAACAAATCATGCCAATATGGGCGACAGCACCATTATAATACTAAAGAATTTCGAATGAAAAGCCACATTAATGATCGATTAGTTACTGACCGTGATAATACTGAACGTGTAAGGTTCGTTATAAAAATTCAGATAATCGTCAACAATCGGTATTCAACATCGATCCATCAGTATTTCATTTACATCTTCAGTAATACAGTCGGTATTTGTTGAAATTTAAAGAACAAGGCGTATTACTATAAGTTACTTTAAGTATTACTCCCTGCACGTTCGGAATTATTGTTGATATTTGATGAAATTGACATTATCAGTGAGTCGTTATAGCAATGACATTGACAGTATTGCTGACCGTGTATATAATGGCCGCTAAAAAGTACGATAATTGTCCGTAATCAGTATTCAACATCGATATATCAGTATTGCCAATTACAAAGTCAGTATCACTGCAGATATTTGTGGAAATCGTCAGTATTATTAATCAAGGAGTGATACAAATCTGATAATCGTCAGTAGTCATTATACTCAACATCGATCCATCGGTATCGCTTTTACGATCAGTATTTTTGTTGGTATTTGTATAAATTGCCATCACTACTGATCAAGGAACGTTAAAAATTCGGATTATCGTTAGTAATCAGTATTCAACGTCAATCCATCAGTATCGAGCCTTACACATTCAGAATTTCTGTTGGCACTTCTAGAAATTATCATTATCATTGATCCATGAACGCTATAAAAATTCGGACTTTTGTCAGTAGGCCTAATCAGTATTCACCATATATCCATCAGTAATGCTACTTGGCAAAAAACGACTGTAAACACAAAACCATGCAAACAATCAAAACGGTTTCTGTTGGCCCAACCATCCCCATTGGTTCCTGCAATTAATCCTTTATTTCCCATTTAAAAAAGTCCGTTTGTGGTCCACACATGGCGTCATTTGCATATTGGCAAATACGAGCATTTCACTGTTTGCATTTTTAAGCTTTAGACCCTATAGTAGGCTACATGCGAATGAAAAGCATGCACCCAGCAGGTGGGTCCACATTGTGCCCAATTTAATGAAATTAAAGGTGACGAGCCATAGGGGTTGACTTTTGAATTCCTTCAATACAGAGCCAAAAAAGCATTTATTTCCATTATGCGCCTTATGTGTTATGTGTATGAAGTGTGAACTTTTAAGATTTAGATGCACGGAAGAAGAAAAAACCAGCATGAAATTATTGACTCGAAATCCAAGATGGCCACCCTGGTGATGCGGCAGTGAAGAGGAAGACAGTGGAGGCGAAAAATCAATCAAAATCTAAAAATAGGAGAACTAGGAGACGCGGCATCCATCTTGCTTTTTTGGATGGAAATGTCAACGATAAACACGTTACCAAAAACCAGAAGTATATGCTTTCAAACATGTAAAACTAGCATTCTATATCCCAAATTGCTATTAATTACAGTGTTCTCATAGTGTTATGTCAGCCCTGGTTATTTTAATGAAGGTTAATCAGGGCATACGATCAGGGTTAATCAGTGGCATACTTATATACAGGGTGATCGTGCATAAAGCCCTACACTCAATACAGAAATTAATTTTAAAAACTTAGTAACGAGGAAATTTTTTTTAGCAAAAAAAAAACATTTTGAGAAAAACTATAGGTGTTTACCATCTTCCAAAATGTGGTCTTCGTAACTAAATTTTTCGAAATTAATTTCTGTAAATAAAGGTGGCACTCATGATCACCCTGTGCATTGCTGTAAATACTATTGGCAATATTTCTTCACTAAATTACCATAAATTGAACCATATCCTATATTATAACTAACAGTTTTTCGAGAATTAAAATTAATTTATTTTCGAAATATGAGGTAGAACTTATGAGGGTAGAACTTATCATCATCCTGTATATTGCTATACATCCTACTTGAAATATTTCTTCCATAAATTATCATAAATTGAACCATATCCTATATTATAACTACGTTTTTCAAAAATTAATTTCTGTACTGAAAGAAGGACTTATGACCACCCTGTATTTTGCTCATTATATTATTGGAAATATTGTTTTCCCTAAATTATGACAAACTGAATCGTATCCTACATGAACTTAAAAGCAATGATGCTTATTATTCAATGCAAAAAATACGTTTTAATGATTTGTGATGATATGACAAACAACATGAACCATCCTGCACGACCAAAGTATTAATTGGTAACCATCGATATGTTTTTAATGCAAAACAAAAATGGGATTTTGCTTTTTAATGATTTGTGTAGTCTAATGATACACCAGGAAACTGCGCAGTTTTTTTTCTTCAAGATAATACACATCGATAATACAGTTCTGGCCTCATTATTGGCTATGAAATATAATTACACGTAGTAATCAAAATGGAGGGGAGGAAGAAGAAATGGTGATATTATATCTTTCAATATTTGTTTACGAAATAGACTAAAAAAAATTAGTTTCGTATAATCAATGTGAATCGTATAAAATCATCCAAATCCTTTCCAAAAATAACCCTAATAAGATTAACATTTATAGTGCAGCATACGAGCTTTTTCTTTGTAAAAAAAGACCAAAAAACACAAAATAAACAAAAAAATGTCAAATATTGATACTATTGGTTCTGATTCGATGAAGTGCCAATTTCTGTTTGTTGACTAGCACGCAATTGTAGGTGGCACAAATCAGCACCCGTATTATACATGTATATCAAAGTTAGCTATCCTAGTGGTGGCACAATATCAATTCATTTCAACTCAATACACTATTGTCAGCACCTGATGCCATGTGGGGGTGGAGGGGTTAAAATTCCAATTAGATTTTAGTTTTTGCCACAATTCCCTATACAAGATTCGTAAAATTCGAAATTTCATCATTTTTCATTATAGATAGTTGAGAATTTTCCAGAGATTCGATGCAGTCAGACCCAATTTTGAAACTTCAATAGTTAGACCCATCAAAAAACACTTGAGTGGTAAATGATCTTTTTAGTTTTACCCACAATTCACAATACATGTTTTAATTTTCCTCGAAATTCCCTACACTTGTCTATAAAATTCGACAATCCGTAGCAAGACGAAGGAATCTCATCACATGAGGACATCTTCAACAGTCGAACATCTTCAACAGTCGAACATATTCCAGAGTTTTCATGCAGTTAGACCAAATTTAAAAAATCGCCAGTTAGACCCATCTAAAAGTACTTGAGGGGTAAATGATATTTTTAATTTTCAAGAAATTTCCTATATTCGTTTGTAAAATTCGAAATTTCGCGATGAAGAAATCTCATCAAATGGGAAAAATTTTCAGTTGAGAATTTTCCAGAGATTCCTTGCAGTCAGGCTAAACAGTTTGAAAATGTATCAGATAAACACACCAAAACGCAATAAAATAAAGGCGTAAATGATATTTCAGCATTCTCCCCACAATTCCCTATACTTAGTTGGAAAATTCGAGATGAAGAAATTTATCAAATGTGAAAATGTCAATAGTTGATAATTTTCCAGAAATTCCATGCAGTTCAATCAATCATAATTTTGAAAATTCATCAGTTAGACCCATCAAACGCAATAACGGAGTGAATGAAATTTTACTTTTTCCCACAATTAATTCCCTGTGCTTGATCTGTAAAATAAGAAAAATCGAGATAACGAAATTTATCAAATGTGAAATTTTTCAATACATGAGAATTTTCCAGAAATTCCACGCAGTTCAACCAAAATTTTGAAAAAATACACCAGTTGGACCCATCAAAAAAGCAATAAAGGAGTAACTGAAATTTCCCACAATTCCCTATTCTCGGACTGCAAAATTCGAAAATTCTAGATGAACATACAAAATCTCACCAAATGGGAATATGTTTCACCAGTTGAGAATTTACCAGTGTCTTAATGCAGTTAGGCCAAATAAAAATTCACCAGTATAAACCATAAGAGCAATCCAGAGACAAATGATATTTTTAGTTTCCCCACAACACACACTTGATCTGTCAAATTGGAAAATTGGGGGAAAAATCGTCAGAGTTGACTGCCATCCGCATTGGCTCCCAACGTCCATCACCGGTCAACTTGCCCAAAACCTTCAATCGTCCAAAAACGTCCTTCGCGAGGGGTCCTGGGGGGTCACGATGGGGTCAAGGGTGGTGCCGCGCCAGCGAGCCGTAGCCTCAGCCCCGAAAACTACATGTACATGTACCTCGAAAACAGGAGGGGAGTTCAAAAACCACATCACGTTTTTGGTGTCTTTGACCAGATTGCGTTGGGGGGGTTGGGACGGTGTAAAGGTGTTTTTATCACCGTCAACATACCTCGGGTCGGTCCCCCCGAGCCGAAAATATTAATAGGCAGAGCATGTCTCCCGCAGGCTGGACCTTATAAAAAAAAATGGATGGGATGAAGAAAAAAAAAATTCGGTTGGACCCTAGGGGGGCGCCCCCTTCTCAACCCGTTCTGTTTAAAAAACCGACGAGTTTAACCAGTTAAAACCCTTTTTTTCTCCGGCCCAAAAAACAGGCAACCCGAATTTGCATATGGCGACGAGGGGTTCCCATGGGCGCAAATACGTGCCCGGGCAAACAGGGAGGGGGGCGCCGACGAACAAATATGTACCCTTCCCTTACTGCTGTAACCCTTGCTACGGTACCCCCTTACTGCAGGACAGAATTCAAAGGGTTAGACATGCACGTGGGTAAAGAGTGGACCCTCTGTGTGGAAGGGGTTACGTTTGGGACAAGAAAAAAAAAGGGGTCGAGCATAATGTAAGAGCTAAAAAAAGGAGGGGGTAGTAGAAGGGGTAAAGCAGTCGAAGAAGAAGAAGGATTGAAAATGGGAAAAAAATAAAATGAAAAACGAGGGGGGTAGACGAAAGCGCCATCATCCAACTGACTGATGGTGGCTGGATGGGGTTAAAAGTAGTCCCCATTGGCACTGAGCAGCAAACTGCTTGCAGCATAGGAAAGTTTTATTAATGCGGGATAAGGTGCATCGAACGCAACGTCACGTGTTGCTTGGTCACGTGAGTTGAAATGGAACGACTGCGCCTGAGCCACGTTCTAGAACGGTGCGTCTAGAATAAGCCGATTTTAAAAAGCATGCACGTTTAAGGGGCGTGGCCGAGATGACTGGATTTGAACATCTTTCTGGAACAGCGAACGCGTGCGGATTGAGGAAAGTTCCAGAGGAATCGAATTAACGCGTTCTATAACACGTGAAATGTAACCGTTCTATGCGAGAAGGCGTGGCATGTATACAGTATATCAGGATGCGACCGGATAATCGAATCGGATTGGGCGCATACAGGACAGCACGTGCAAGAGCCAGAAGCAGACGTTCTGGAATGTTTGCAGGAATGGAACGCAACACGGATGACGGAGTTTAAACGTGCTCGTGATTGGACAGAACTATAATTTGCAATGGAACATTTCGCAATGATTGGTATATCGCAGGTTGAATAACAGTAACAGGTTTTTAAAATGGAAATTTGAGGAAAACTATAGACGGGTTTTTAAAAGTGAATTTCTGGAAAATCTATACAGTGTAGTATACAGAATGTATGAAGTAGATTTGGGGAAAAACTACTGGTTATTAGACGCGCTTTTTAACAGGATTTTTGTGAAGAACTATGCAGGTTTTTAATAAGAATTTTGGAATTTTTGGGGCATGCCTGCCGGTTTCTAACTTGAATTTAGGAAGAATTACTACACGTTTTAACAGGACAAAACTGCAGGCTTTTAACTGGAATTTAAAGAAAACTATTAACAGGAATTTTGGGAAGAACTATATAGATGCATGTTATCAGCAGCTATTTTTGGAAAATCTGCAGGTTATTGATAAATTGCATGATTTAGGGGGAAATCTACAGGCATTTTGGAGGGAAGAACAGGTTTCAAAGTTTTTTTTTTTTAAATTTGCAGCTTTTTAACTGGAAATAGTGGGATTTTGGGAAGACATATAAAGACAGGATTTTAAAAACACGTATATGAATTTTGGGGAGAACCACATTATAGGTTTTTAATAGGAATTGTTGGAATAACAGTAATTGTAGGAAAATCTGCAGATTTTTAATAAGTATTTTGGGAAATTTTGCAGGATTTAAAAAGAATTTTGGGAAAATCTGCAGGTTTTTAATAAGAATTTTGGGAATTGTATAAGGGATTTTAATAGTATATATTGTGAGAACAATTGTATACTTGATTTCATTTAAGAGGAATATTGTGAAAAACTACAGGATTTTGAAAGAATTTTGGGAAGAACTTGATATGGTTTCAAGTGGAATTTTGGGAGGAACTACATGTATACATGTTTTTAGATTAATTTTGGGAAGAACTACGATGGCTTTTAACAGTGCATAATTTTGGACGAAAAACTATCGGTTTTCAACAGGGATTTTGGGAAAATACGCGTATATACAGGATTTTAACGATGACTTTTGGCAAAAAACTACATGCTTTTGTCCGGCATTTCTGGTAAAAACTGGGGAGTATTCGTTAAAACAGGCGACATAGCGTGATATTAAAGAAAAAATAATAGAAAAATCGAAAAACTTAGTTCATGGAAACCAAGAACAGAAATTGCATCAACAGGATAACTTTGATAACAAAATTCGTTAAAAACAGGAGACAGCAAGCTGGTTATTAATATAAAAATAGCGGAAATGACAAGCGAATGACGAGCCTGCAGTTAAGGGAAAGCATCTTGGAGAAAGCATGGGGTGAGGCCGCAGGGGGGTTGGGAGGGAAGTCTCAGGGGCCAGAAGAACAACATGCAGCAGCGAGCATGTGCTGGATGGACAAGGCGTGACGTCACTTGATGGACAACAAACTAGCGGTATTGCATTACCGTCTAATGAATTAATGTGACGCTGTTGTTTCAATGCCTTGCACGTGGATTTACGTCGTTCGTCAAGCCAATTTCGGTCATTTTTGGACGAATTAAGGGGGCAGTTAAGCATTTTCTACTGACCAGTTGACCTCGTCCGGCTAGAAATAGCGCTTTGTCGCAATTTCGCACGCTTTGGGAATGAGACGCACACGCCCTTTAGGCTCTGCAAAAAAGGCCTAACTCACTGGACCTTATAACATATATCACATTAAATTTACAGTATTTTAATGCATGACTTGATTTTTTTCGTTTCTGGGTGATGACTCGTTCATTTTTACGAAAATCGTGTAATTTACTGAAAATAAATCAATTTGAATTAACATTTTCAAATTCGTTTAAAATATTTTACATATTAATGAGACTAAACTTTGAATGGTATACGCTACAACAGTGCGTTAATTCACGATTTGATGATGGATTGTGCAGTTGGAATTAATGTACCTCGCAGAAATAAATTAAGCGAGGTTTCGACAGGATTATTAACGTCAATTGGCTTCAATTGGACGTTATCTACTGTATAGCCACATTCGGACATATCAGGTAAGACAATTTTTAGAGTAGTTTTTATATTTAGTTAATAACGTTTTTCTAATTCATCTTTCACATACCGGTAACAGTGTATTCAGAACGTATTTTTGTTGCATTGCATGCTGGTAGCAATTAAGGCATGCATGATGATACTGTCAAAATGATCGATCCATTAAATTCATGCATGTAGTTTTCTTTTCATGCTTGTATACGATGTATACAAAAATATTCTTGATATAACACGCATTTCTTGATGTAATTTATAGCTTAAGAGATACACGAAAATACAAAATATCGGTTGTATTTACGAAGGTAACCTTTTTCAGGAAACAAAATTAACATGAACAAGTGACATGAATTTTGCTATAAGCGTATAATGAATCTTAATTCGTATGCAAACTAACATGTTTAGATGTAACTGACATATTCAAAACGTGTAGAACACGAATGTAAGTAAACACGTCAATGTACCGACACTAAACCAATGTAATACATGAATGTACAATTGTAATGTAAGTCGAACTATATTCAATTATCAGTGTATACGCTGAAATTCACTGAATTTTGATAATTTCAAATATAGATTTATGCGATAATTCGCATGTTATAAGATTGTTTACGTGCCTTCGTTGCTATACATGTATCACATTTGTTGTGATATCAAGTTAATTGTTATCAGTTATTACTATCCATTGTAATGTTCGAACAGTTATACATGTACATGTATTCACCTATAACAAACCTCACTGTATTATTTGATATAAAAAAGATTGTGACCTTGGGTCCAATTGATAATTGCCATTTATCAATTGCTGCCGTTGCTTTAATTGCATGGGTTGCTCCAAGATGCGATTAGAAAATTGGGTGACTGGAACCACTTAGCAAAATGATGTAATTTAGCTATAACTTCCGGTTTTGCCATACAGTAAACAGACCATGCATGCTGTTATTTATAGGCTGCCTGCATGGTCTTAATACATGCATGAATGTAGCAAAAAAACGATAATCAGAGCTTAAACACGTGCATGCATACAAGCAGGGATATGTTTCAAGATTTGTATCATTCACGAAAATTAAGATATTTAATATAAGTTCAGTTATTTGCGAATTTCAAAGAACGAATTTCAAACATGTTTTTATGCAAATACTTACTTCAGTCCACGATATATCGTGTTTAATGTTGGTTTATGAACGTTAAAACCTCCAAAATTTACGAGTCTTCGTAATGCCGAAATGTACACAAAACGATGATGCATTTTACTCAATTTACATGCATGTTCATTTGTTCGTATTCGTACACACCTTGTTCCTTATACGAAAAACAACCAACAAAAATATGCAAATGGATGTGCTAAAACAGTTGCTTGCATGTTCCTTTACTTACAGATCATAAATTAACGCAGCAATTTCTCGCAATTAATGTTTTTTTTACAATAATAATGAAAATTATTATGTCCAACAAATGGCATATAAGGACAGTGAAGATATAAAAATTACTCAATTCTCATTATGCTAACCCTGACCAATATTTCGAACACATCAGAACATCACTTTCTCGCCAAAAATACATGTTTTTAATAATATTAATGTTATAAATACCCACTAATTATAAATAACTAATAATAAAATTAATAATGATATAATAAATAGTGTTAGATAACAATAGTAAAATGGTTTGCTATGTGCTCAAGTTAATATCAGCAATTGAGGTCAGGGTTACCATGATTAGATCTTAATTAACTGCTGGTATTAAATCTAGCACATTTGGAAAACATCAGACCACATCACTTTCTCGCCAAAAAACATTTTTAATAACGACAATAGTGTAATAAAATGAATAATAATGTAAAATAATAATAATAACATCATTGTTTGTTTGCTATATGTGTTCAAGTTAACATCAGCAGTTGAGGTTAGCATGATAACAATTACTGTTAAGTACAATTTCTAATTTACCCAGATATCAACACTGTAAACACGAAACCACCATTGGTTTTCAGCCTGACTGGACCTTATAGAAATCTTCCCTTCTATAATAAACCTAAGTCGCCATGCATGCCCTTGAATCAGGTTCGAACTGGAGCACATAAAGCAGAGTCATGCACTTTGGACATTTTTCCACAAAAAACGCCATTTTTCAATTTGCCATCAAATAAGTAGCATCCACTATACATTCTAAATTTACCATCCATAAACATCATTTACCAAACATACAATTTCTCCCATATACACTTTTTCACCATTTGCTTATCCAAGCTGGTGAGGTCCCAACGTTCCATCACATGCCCATGCCCAAACACCATACAGGTCGCACATATCACCAACCCATGCAAGAACAAGGAAAATAGGCGCATTTACCTGAATTCAGGATGAAGTCAGCAGCGAGAAAATTTCGCAAGCCATGGCTCATTCCAGCCATGGCCGTTGCGTTCTGATCTTACTCAGCGTTGGTGCAACCAGCGTTAACGTGCGATTGGGGCTTTTTTTCGTGCGTGTCTGCTCGTGGTGCGTTGCATGTGTGTGTGTACGCGCGGTCTCGATATATGTCAACGTCATTAATGACATAATAATATTATTAAGGCGGAGACAAAAAAAAAGTGTGAGAAAAAAAACGGCTCATCCACGAGCGTTAATTAGGATCAAGGCCGCGCCATTTTTATCTTAAAGAGAACGTCATCCATATACACAGTATACAGTGTATATGGCGGAAGGCGATGTTCTAATTTGTGTTTTTTTTCTTTTTTTCTTTTATTCTAGAATAAAAAAACGGTTAATTTTACCCGGCATGCAGCGCGGCGTTCCTCATTAGCGAATGGCACGTGGAGCCGGGCCACGCCCACTTCTCGCCTATAATTGCTCGCCCATTACTCCCTCCTTAATTAATCTCAGTTCGAACGAAGACTTAACACCATAGGCGACGAACGCTCTCTATTTTAAGTTAGGTGCGTGACGTCACGACCACGTGGCTTCTGTTTTGGAACGGTAATGAGCACGTGACTACACGCAGTTTGGAACGGTGTCACGCGCGCACGTGAGCGACGTCACTTAAGCAAAAAATAAAAATGGCGGGTCAATAAGGCGTTTACACGGGTATTTTACACATACAAAATTACGTTATACCACAGGTATTTCCCTAAATGGGAATTTCAAATGTTGAAGAATCATGTCATCTGGGGGAGGGGGTTGTTGACCCAATGATGACAGGGGTGACAGTGGGCGGATAACGAAAAACTAAATCTTTCTTAAAACAAAAATTTGTGGATTCACTGATTTGTCATGTATACAATATACATGTTGTACACATGGGCATTTTCGTACATTCATGTAGTTCAAGCACATGTATTATGTCGTCATCTTGAGATGGGAGGGTGTTGACTAAACGATGACGAATAATCACAGGGACAACCAAACGCTGTAACATAATTTTTTCTAAAATACACAATTTGTGGTAAAATACATCATTTGTCATGCAGTTTTGCAAAAATCATCATTCATCACGAATAATTCCACAGGAGGCGTTCAAGTAATATGTGTATTATGTCATCACCTGAGGGGGGATGGTGTTGTCCGAATGATGACAGGGCAAGGAAAAGGGGGAACCAAATGCTTCAGTTTCTTGTAAATACTTTTTTGTTGTTAAAATAATTTGCAAAAAAAATTATCAAACATCATGTGTATTTCCGTATTACGTCATCATCTGAAAGAGGTTTTTGCCCAATGATGACAGGATAAGAGTGGGAACCAAATGCTGAATATTTCCTTTTGAATATAATTTGTTTTGTTAAGATACATCATTTGCCACGCAATTTGCCAAATAAAATAATCATCACGTATATTACCAAGGATAGAGATCGTTCAAGAATATGTCATCATCTTGAGGGGGGAGAGTTTTGAATAACTAATGACCACATCGTACAGGGATCAACCAAACGCGGCATCATCTTTTTAAATAAAAATGTGCATGTGCATGGTAAAGTCCATCAAATAATTATCATGCAGTTTTGCAAACAAAATCATACACTTCATATATTTGAATATTGGACGTTCAAGTATTATGTCATCATCTTAAGATGGGAACAGTGTTGGCCGACTGATGACAGGGGTCAACCAAACGCCAAATCATAATCTACCTTTAAATAAAAATGTGTGCTGAAATGCATCATTTTACATGCAGCTTGCAAACATTTGTGCTGAAATGTACTTCCATATAGGGAAGTTCAAGAATCACGTCATCTGTAAGGGGGAGGGGTTTGGTCAAATCATTGAAGGTTTCACAGAAGGTAATTTCTGACAAATTTTGAACTCACCACTTATCATCCACTTATCACCACTTATAAATTATTATCCTTTTGTGTTCATGAGTGGTTACTTATGAACACAAAAGGTTAATAATTCGCATAAGGCGAAGGGTACGTGACATAATTTCTTGCTGATAACATTTTCGACATCCTTTCAAAATTGTCAAAATGCATTAAAACACGTTTTATGAATATTATTTCCGTGTTACATTTATAGGATGTATAAAGTGTGTTCCACTAGCGCAAATACATTTCTTTCGGTATTAAATCACAACATTTCGAAGAAAAATTGTTAAGGAAATTTCATACTGTACAAGTGGGGATATACTGCATGTACATATGGGGATCAAGCTCAGCTTAAAAAACACAAGCCATATTTTCCCACATTTCCTTTTCTATAAACATGAATTTAAGCCGCGCATTCGCAACGTGCCATAAATCACAATGAAAATGCAATATTCATTGGCGTGTTATTTTAAATTTAAGATTCGTAGCGAGAAAATGGTACATTGTGTGGATACGTCTAAAAATAGAGCGGAATTTTATTGTATTCTGTGTATATTTGATTATATGCGAAGAAGGTGAATTAATATTGCCTAGAAATTATGACCAGTTTCAAAAGCTCTTTGAGCATTATACATGCAAAGTCGAGGAAATAAGAATATAAGAAAATAATAATACCGGTATATGTAGGCCTACATGTATGGATTGAAGAATTAAGTTTGCCAAAATATGGCCCTCGTATCTGACAGGTTTTTTTTTTAAAAAATTGTAACGAGGGTAGGACTTTATGATCACTCTGTTTTCCCGAACATTCTTGCCACATTATTTACATAAGAAAGGCCTTATTATATTTTACTGTTATTATTTTGATAGTGCTTAACTGTATGTATAATGAAATATGAAATTACAGCCTGGGCCTCATGCCAACATTTCATGATTTTCATCGTCTCAATGTTTATGACACAGAATGCACAACAATGCGTAATTAATTTTTTTTCTTCAAAATTGCGTCTGTTTTTAAAAGACGAAATCGACAACCGATATACGAAATTACTTTTCAGGATGTGTATATTGTATACATTAAAGCGAATATAATCCTCGTTTCAAAGCAGCATATGTTTAGATTCATAATTATTATTTTCAATTTAGTTTTTGTATATAATCATTTCCTTCGAGCAAACAGCATATCAAAACATGGGGAAAAACGTAAAAAGTATGCGCTATTCGTATAAATAAATATTAAAATTCTCGAATGTAATTATAATAATCCCTTATGCAAACCCCCATTGGCCGGAAACTAGTATACTGTACATGTTACTCCAAATTAGAAAACTGGGTTCGCAGACCCGGACACTATTGGAGACCAGAGTACCATGGGATGGCATTTCCATGAGGGTCACCCTAATTAAATTCCATCGTATACAGTGTAATTTATATGTCAGAAAAATATCGTAATTATTCTACTTAAATACTGTATAATCGCTTTTTTTAAAAATAAGTAAATTTCAGCTCATGATATACATGTATATTTAGAAGAGCCTGAACATTATTTGATGATATGTCAGCATATGGGAACTGTTTTTAACTTATCAATTAAGTAATTAATGAAAGAAAAAAATTTATTTCTGTATATCGTATATTGTATACATGTACAGAATTAAGAAAAACTGTATAATAAGAGTGTGAAGTTGAGCGATATACATCTTTCTAAAATTTGAAGAAAAAAAAACAGGAATTTCAGGTGACAATTTCACCAAATTCGCCTATAATGTCGAAATTTTCATATTCTTATGCATCAGTATGCGCGTTAATTGTACATAGTACAATGTATGACGATCGTAACGTCTTACACATGCTATATAAACACGTTCTAAAAATTATAAAAAAACCTGGAATTTCTGATAAAGATTCCACCAAATTCATCTATCGTAAAATTAAAAAGTTCCATATTACCAGCAGGAAAAGTGTTATTTTTACAACATTTAACGTCTGGAAATTTTTTCGAATTTCGAAAACGATAACATTCTATAAAACTCTGCAACAAACTGCTATTTCTGCATGGTGACAATTTCACTAAATTCGTCTAATGTCATCATGGAATTTATTAATTTTCATATCGTATACACGTATAACGTCTGGTGAATTTCGAATTTGATAACATCCTCATAAAGCACGTTCTAAAAATCATGAAAAAAAACCAAATTTCCAGTCACAATTTCACCAAATTCTTCTGTAACGTCAAAATTCGCCATTTTCATATATCTAATTTGGCCATTCCACCTACATGTATGATGTATCTACTATCTGCTTAAATACGATCGAAATAAATGTATGAACCTAAAATTTCTCGTAAACTCGCATTTCGGCAAATCCTCGTAGGGGGTGGAGTGAGGTTGGGGGTGTATGGGGGTGAAGGGGTGGTGGTAACCGCTCCCGTTTCTCGTCTAAATCCTACCGAAATAAGGCAAAGATATCGAAGACGAGATTGTCCCCCGCATATAACTTATAAGAGAGATAGAGAGTAAAAGCGCCCTCGAAAATCGATATAAAAACGGATATTTCGAGACAAAAATGCCGAAATTTGACGCGCGGCGGCGAGGCTTACTGTTGGAGAAAAGAAAAAAAAATCGACCCGAAATGCAAAACGTCGTCAATTTCATGTTACGAAAAAAAAACGTTATAGGCCCAGTGAGTGAGCAGAGCCATGGAGAGCATCTACTTTAAAACTAATCGATATTTCGTTTCTCGGTCGTCGCATAATAAGAGCTAGGAATAAGCCTACATGTAGATATACCCTTATTCGAGCATGCATTTTTTGATTAATTACAGCAAAATATTTTAGAAATTTAATATGCAGAGTCGCGAAATACGAGGAAACGATATCATGCATATGCACCGTATACAAATCAACGAATACTACATGTATATGTGAAAATTGAACGTGTAAAACACGTGTTTAGGGCACGTTGCACGTGTCATTTCAATTTTGTAGGCAATGTACAATACAGTATATGTTTTTAAATTATTCAATTGAATTCAACTTAGTACCCGATACCTTCAGTAAGAGCGAATACCATGTATACATGTATGGTGTAATGGGGGATGTTCTCCACTGCAATAAACGAGTTTTAGTTAGCAACCATGTGGTTGACGTTGGTCTAAATTACTAAAAGTGCTCTATAGATAGATGTACATGTTTTGTATACGCCTACATGTTCTAAATGCATCAATTATAAAAATGCATGTTCTGAACGTGTACAATCGCAATATACGTGTTCCAGACGTGTCAATTCTAAGCAAACATCTTCTATTGAGTGCCAATACTGAAAATAATGTACATGTTCTAAAGCAGCAGTACATACATGAAGTAGACGTGTCCACTCAGCATGTTTTAAAGACTTGATCATTCTCAACATGTCCAACACGTGTTAATTCTCAAAATACACATTCTCGGCATATGTTCTAGGCGTGTCAATTCTCCGCATGTTGTAGACATGTACATTCTCAAAATATACATATAGACGTTTCAATTCTAAACATATACAGACGTGGTAATTCTAAACATACACGTTCTAGGCGTATCAATTCTAAACATACATATT
Organism: Kryphioiulus occultus; assembly: GCA_034687865.1. NCBI lineage: Eukaryota > Metazoa > Arthropoda > Diplopoda > Julida > Julidae > Kryphioiulus > Kryphioiulus occultus. The sequence continues at coordinate 18,437 of JAQGAF010002968.1, forward strand.
CTAGTCGTGTAAATGTCCAGCATGTTCTAGACGTGTAAATACCCAGCATGTTCTAGACGTGTAAATTCTAAACACACATTTTCCATGAATACATATTCTAGACGTGTCAATTCTCAACCCTACACGTTCTAGACGTGTCAATTCCCAACCCTACACCTTCTAGACATGTCAATTCTCAACCTACTCGTTTTATATAAGCGTCAATTCTCAGCAAACCCATTGAGTGTCCATTCACAAAATACATGCTCTTGAGCAGTATACGGTTCTAAACAATTGTCAACATCCATTCTAACGTGCATTACAAACAAACGTTCCAGACGCGTGCATTCCCAACATACACATTCCATAAGTGCTAATTCTCAGCATACATGTTATAGACGTGTCCATTTTAAACAAAGCGGTACATTTCCTACATACATTCGTGTCAATTTTCAACAACACACGTTGTTGAGGTGACAATTTTCAATACGTGTCCTATGACTTAGAACGCACATGTTATTTCTAGTCATCTTCATTTCTCAACATATACGTTCTAGACCGATTTACATGTGCCAGAACACGCAATTACACGTGTTTTAGTAACATTTGCTGCATCAGTAGCGAAGTGGCAGACTGGTGAGGCCTCCTATATCAAGTCCCGGTATACTCATCGTATTTTTTTTTCTATTATTTTTTGTGTGTTGGGGTTTCACGGGTTGGAATCCGGCCCTGACACCGTCGCTTACATCACATCAATTTGATTTTTTTTTCTCTCTCTTCAATGTATACACGTATACCTGGCGCATTTTTTTCATGCATGGCTCGAAAAACGCCTTTTTAAAAAGCGGTCCATAGATGCTTATCGCTGGCACAAACCGGTCCAAAGGCTTAACCAGACGGGGTTGCGTTGCGTGAGAGCGATAATTAATCATCGAAATACTTAACCCAGATTACGATCCCTCCTCTATATACGGGCTAACAATTTGCTCCAAATGATGCTCGAGCATTAGGACCTATATATAACATGCCTGCTATAGAGCTATAGAACACCTTTTTATATTTGGGAGATTTTTCCAGCCCTGGGGTTGAGTTAAGTCCCGCATTTATCGTGAAATTAAGGAGGGGTCCCAGGTTTGGTAACGATCGATGGAAGGTAAGAAAGAGTCAAACGGATATTGTAATTATAAAAAAATACACTGACAAGTATAGCCATAGACCCCCCCCCCTCCCCCAATGGGCAGACATCGATAGG
>JAQGAF010002969.1:0-19667 GCA_034687865.1 Kryphioiulus occultus
CTGATAGGAGCGAGGCTGTCGTACAAAATACGGCATTAAAACCTATCATTAAATAAAAATTAAGTCACCTCGCACAACTGTATATGACTGCATCAAACTCGACCTTAAACAGGCTTCAGAAAACTCACAAAAAATGTTATAATAATTTGTTTTGAAAATTCCACGTTTATTAGTAACAATTCTTCAGGTATTATTGGTAAATACCGTAATGTTGGAATAATAAAAAATTATTTATTTTTTCAAATTCATTTCTCGTAAACGGGATGCTACACGTTTATATAATTATAAGTACATTTTCTTAGTTAACTTAATTTGCTCTATTTATACGATTTTATACTAAACTAACATTTTAACAGATGATTGACTATGCGTCAAATCATAACAATAACTTAAGCAATAAATAAAATTATTTAAAAAAGCAAACTTACTAACAATGAAAAATGGGTAAATCTAGCATCCCTTTTGCGATAAATGAATATGGAAAAATAAAAAGTTTCATTACACCTGATAAATTCTTAATAATAACATGGTAGGGCAACAGGAAGGAATCTTAAAAATTCACTTTCTGAGAAACAAATTATGACATCTATTAATACATCGCAACTTAATCCTAAACTTTCAGTATTGTTAGTTGTTTAATTATGATTTATTTTAAATATCTTATTTCCATCGTCATTTAAACTGTATAACTACATGTATAATGAAATCGGCATATACAAGTTTTTCATGAACTCGAGGACGTTAAATTTCAGTAATAAACTTATAATTATTATTGCAATATGAAGAACCCAAGCTAATTTCTAGAGGTACATATACTATGCAGCTATAGACAGTAGAAAATAGGCTTTATAATGCCGATAGAGGGCAGTGTGAAATTGAACACTTAACCTGACACGTACCATGGCCTATTTTTCACCACACCTGCTAACACATGCTAAGGAATGTGCAACGATTTAGTGAATGCGTGCTGCCCCAACATCGGTGGTTTTTACTGTTTTTATTTGGGCCTATCCGATCCATCTCTGTCAAAAAACGCTGCGTTTTTCTCAATCCAAAATCCACTCCCCCATCTCAGCGATTTTCCGGATAAAAGCTGCCCTTCTACCGACGTTGTTATTATTTTGAATTTTCGGTGCGTTTATTTGGAGTGGCGATCTTTAATTTTGATGGATGTCGAGCCAACGCTCTCCGCTTCCATCCCTATTATTGCCAACGCGTAATGACCTCTTCATTTTGGTTTTAATATCGAACACGCTCGCGTTAAACGCCGCGATAAGCACGCGACGTTTTACCTGCAGTCACGGAAAGCGGAACGGCCAATACTTACAATTTGCCAGTCAAACGGAAAACACTTTCGAGCAGTCTAAACATCGCTTTCGAGCATTTCACGTTTAACTTTTGGTAAATTATAAAAAGCAAGTAGTACCAGGAGGCCGAGCTTTGCTGGTTAAGGGGGAAGGGGGGGTTGAGGGCACGAAAAAGTAGTTAAACGGGAGGCCTAGTTGATAACATTCATTAATAAGGGCATCTTTGAGTTGCAGGGCGACTACTGAATTTAATATTGCAAATGCCATGACATTTCAATGATTTTTGCATCACTTCAAAAATATGTCAATGGGGCCGTTCAAGTTTTATGTCATCACTTAATAGTGATTTTCAGATGCATTCTCTGCTACAGTGTTTTGAAGAATTGGTTAACAAATGATGAATTTTAACCCAGATTTTTATTTTGCGAATCACCCGAAGGCAAAATTCGGTTGACTCTGATTTTCATTTCATGAGTTTTCCATGACTTTCCGAGTTACTATCCGAGTTCCAATCTACACTGAATAAATTAGTGTGGACCCCAGACACATAAACTAACATTACCACATTATTAGTTACCTTTTTTTGCAGCTGGGACTTTTTGCAGCAGGGACTCCCGAATCCATGGCCTTTTTAAATTTTAATACTTAATTGCCAGAATGCGACAGAATTCAAATTCGAGCGCGTGAAAATTCGAAAAATCGGACTCGCGCAAGTTCGGGCGCGTGCAAATGTGGATTGCATTTTTACATCTTTATTTCGAATAATTCACACCTTAAATCAATTTTCTCGAAGTCGAGACCTAGCTAAATCGTTTTTTCACACCCGAAAACAGTATATTCACCCCCATTTCAGCAAATCCCGATTGCCGTTTCCGAGATAGAAAATACAAATATACAAACATACAAACAAACAAATATACAAATATACCAGATTAGCTCGTTTAATAATATAGGATAGGATAGGATATGGAAACAAGATGGCGCCTTCCAACATGGCCGCTCGTTCCATTTCGCAATGCGCTCTGGGATTCCATCCGCAGTTGTGGATGGTCCTGGTTTAAAAAAGTGATCAAAATTCTGTTGTTTTGTCATGTTTTTGCATACTCTTGAAGTTCTTCGTAGCATTTTAACACCGCGTTCTTCATCAGGATAAACTTGAAGAACTCAGTATTAAATTTATCGCGTTAAAACGAAGCAAAACAACAAAATTTGGACCAATGTTTTAAAACATGCCATCCTCAACTACATATCGTGATGATGACAGACATAATATTTGACTCGGACAAACGTGCTACATGTATATCATTTACATCGCCTCATATTGCTCGCCTTAGCTTTCAACCTACTCAACACAAATGTGACATCAGGTACCCTTGTTCTGCTACGACCTACGGCACGTAATCGCAAAAATGTTTTCGCCTTAAAACAAAACATCGCCATAAAATCAAAAATGCAGTTATAGCGAAAACCCGTATAAAGACGTACAGTATGTGTGTAATCGTTGAATAAAGGAAGAGTGGAAAGCGAGCAACCACGAAATGCAGGGATACTAGCGGTGATTGTCACCCTTCGAGGGGCAGCAACGCCAGCAAAATTCCCCATTGCGTTACCATCGAAAGTTTGCAGTAGTTGAATCCCACAGGTTGTCCCTGGGGGTTGGAGGAGATGCGTCGAAAGCCCCTCAGTTTCCATCATCCTTCGTGGGGAAACACACTTAAACAATTCCGGTCGAACGCTTCATTTCCCATTTCCATCTCGAAATCTAAATACGCGGCTTCGTTCAGACGTCAACTAAAGCCGAAACGCCCAGAGTGTCGCTGAGAAATTGAGAAAAAAAAACTTAAGTTTTCCTCGAATTTCATTTTCCCTCAGCAAAAACACAGCGAATAAGATTCGAGTGGAGATGGCGAATGAAGCGCTGGAATTTGGCCCGAAGCTGTTTTAATCAGAAGTGACGCGACCAGTGACGCGTGACACGAGACCCTCCAAACAGCCCCTCGCCCCCTAGTGACCCGACACTCCGTTATTTTATCAACATTTAGAGACGACAAACAAACCCCCGGGTCAAAACGCGAGAACGTGGATTCGCGAGATCAGAAGGAAATTGAAACGAGCATGGCCTTTGAAACCCTACGAGGTGCGGAAAATTGCCGAATGGATGCAGTTTTCACTATTGGGACAAATGTGATCCAAGTACAGGGTGCCTGGATGTTGGAGTGCTTGCCAAACGCTTTACTCCATTAGTCAAAACTGCTAATCAGAAATTACTTTTTAACCTAAAACCACTTATAAGAAAGACCATTTTATTCAAAAACAGTTTATCAGAAAAACCTAGTTTACTCAAAAACAGTTTATCAGAAAAACCATTTTACTCAAAAACAATTTATCAGAAAGACCATTTTACCCAATAAAAACCGCGTATCAAAAAATCTTATTACCCCAAAATCGTTTATCAGAAAGTCCTCTTTACCCAAAAACCGTTTATCAGAAATACCTTAATTACTCAAAAAAACATTATCCGAGAAGACACCTCATCCAAACTCTGTTTACTAGAAATGTTTTTTATCCAAAAGCAAGTTACCAGAAAATCCTCTTTATCCAAAAACAAATTATCAGAAAGCCTTATTTATCCGAAAACAACTTATCAGAAAGTCCTCTTTATCCAAAAATCGATTATCAGAGTTCTCTTTATCGAAAAATCGTTTATCATAAGTCCCTTTTACCTAAAACTGCTTATCAAATAGTTTTTACATAAAGCCGCTTATCAAGAAATCCTTTTCACCCCAAAAATAGTTTATCAGAAAGTTCGTTTTACCTAAAACTGCTTATCAGAAAGACCTTTTTACCCAAAAACATACACGTATTTCATTATTGCCATTTTTAAATAACCGATTACCAGCACTTTTCGCCCAAAAATATTTATCAGAAAGTCGTTTCATCCAAAACCCGTTTGTCAGAATGTTCTTTTTACGCTTACATTATCAGAAAGTACTTTTTATCCAAACACCACTTATCTGAAAATCCATTTTACCTAAAACCGCTTATCAGAAAGTCCTTCTTACCCAAAATATAGTTAAATTTCTATTCCATTTTGAATTAAAGGCACTTGCATATTTTTTTTAAATATATGGGAAACACTGGTGAGAATTTCATCTCCAAATATTTACCCCTTCTTAGTGTACATTGGTACACTGTATGTTGAAAATTGATCCTTTCTCACCAAAATAATTTTAGTCAACAAAGGCTGCTATTTGAAGTGTTTCCCATTAATTTTTTTTAAAAATATGCAAGTGCTTTTGTCTATAGTATTGTTAGCTTTAGACCAAATGGAACAAAATTGTACAGCGTACGAGTATTCGTTAACTTGGAAGTAGTCGCTTAACATGTTTTCGTTTATTAAATCATACAAATTTCGTATTCGTGTAAACATCCAACATTCATCACACATTCTATCTATAGCACATTCAACGAAATAAACGTTGACTACAAATTGAGTATGAGACAAACATAAGAACAAAGATGGAGCAAGGATGGTTCAACCAGTGGTGGCAATTAATCGACAGATTAATTCGCTGCATGCCATATTTTTTTATCGACGAGTGCAGCAAGCGTTACGCCATAATCCCCGATTTATTAAACTTTTCATCCGCAACGCATTTTAATTTAGTGCCGAAGTAATTTACGACGAATCGGAGTAATCCGAGCAACATTTAATACGCCATAAAAACGACGTAGAGTACTTATAGATACGTAGAGAGTACGAAGAGAGATATCTACAAATTAAAAATATCAGGAAATGCATCGTAGATATGGGCTTTCAGCAGAGTTAAGACGCTCTTACGCGAGTTAAGGTTGCGATACTTAATCGAGCCAAATTGAATTTGAGACGGGAAATTAAGCGAAAATAAGGCCAGCGAGGGGCCACGAATGCATAATTAATGCCCCTTTGGAAAAAGGGCATTTTTCAATTTCATCCTCGTTAATATTTCAAGAAACGAGAGGAATTCCTGTTTCGAAGCGCCTTAAGTGCTCTTACCTCAAAAGCCCAATTAAGTGGATCTTATTAGAATCACTCCGAGAACCACCATTAAAACCAACATAAGCAATCTGCCCTTTCCTATATATAAGCTTAGTCTGCACTTGTACCATGCCCCAATTCATACATATTGATCGTTAAGGTCAGCCAGGTCAGCTCCTAAACCTAGCATGCAAAACATTCGGAGAATTTTTTGCAAAAATTATTATAACCGCAAATATACAGGAAGCATCATAAGGTCCTACCCTAATTACAAAACTTAATTTTAAAAAATCTGTTAGTTATGAAGAACAAATTTCGAAAAAGGTAAAACTCCCAAAGTTTAATTCATGTACATGTATTCTATTTGGTCTGAATGCTTGAACTGCTTGTCTTTTTAGAAATACATTTCAAAATGCATTTGAAATGCACCGCCTTTGCTTGTGGGAATTATCAGTAAGGCATTCAATTAGTATGCTAGAATCTTCCCAAGCTTTCTGTATTATAAGCTTACATTAAAAACACCATAAAATCCTCCTATGAAATCTATTTTGTACATGTACTTTAAAAAGAGGAACTTGACTTGTCAATCTCCTACAGTTTTAGAAAACATCGTCTAAAAATACATCATCAATAATCAAGTTTTACAAAAAAATGACCTTTGGCGTTTTGATGGAAGAAGAACTTCCAAAGTTTTTAATTTCATGCACTGTATTTAGTCTGAATGCTTAACTCAAATGCTTTTCGTTTTAGAAACACTTTTCAAAATGCATTTTCTTTGCATGTGGGAATGAACAATATGGTATTCAATCAGTATGCTAAAATATTCCTATCTGTATTACACATTAAAACATCTTAAAATCCTACAGTATACATGTATGAAACCCATTTTTACCTACGCTGTATACAGAGGAACTTAACTTGCCAATCCCGTGATAGGTTTTATAAAACACTACCATAAAATCCATCGTTAATGATTTAAGTAAAAAAATGGCCTTTGACGTTTGTATTGTAGTAAATTTTATCGGTGGCAATAAAGTTAGCAGCTAAAATATTTTTTTAAAGCAAAAATATACTCCGCAAATGTTTGCCATGGTGTGCATGGGTGTTGGACCTGACCTTTTTTTACTAACAAATTTACGAACAAATTCGTGATCAAAAATTATAGATTAAGTCACATCAAAGCCCATTGGTTGACCCTTCAACTTGGTCAAACCCCTCTCAGATAATGACATAATACTGGAACGTCCCCTATGGTGTTTCTTTATGTCGACTAATTTCACAAATAATTCCATATAGCCACAAATCCGAGTTTACATTAAACATTGCTCTTCCTCTTTTCAAAAACCACATTTGCAACAAAGGGAAGACGTAATTAATTTCAAAAATATACGACTCGATCGGTTTCACATAAAGCTTCAAGAAACTTGTATCCTTCCGCCCCGAAGCGCATCTTGAAGATTACTTAAGCTTAAGAAATTCCCCGAGCAAATTGAATAAAATTACGATTTTGGCCTAATTGAATACCTGCGTGGCAAACCGTGTGACACATCGCTGCTCGTAGAGACACAATGAGTAATTATTTTTAAAAGGATTCATTTGTCAAGAAAACGCAGAAATTATAACGTGGTGGAAACGGAGGAGGAGGAATAACGAGGAATGAGAGAAACGTGGAGAAATTCACAAAATATCTACATTATACAGGGTGCTTTGGTTCCCATACATTAGCAATAACAAAACTAACATTTGTACAAGTTAGCATGGTTAGTAAATATAGACACAAATGGTCTAAACATTTCTGGTAAAACTGCGCATAGTGCGGAATCCAGTGGAATACCTCCAACTCCCCTGGCGAGCATTACCGAAATGAAAACTGTTGTACTAAGTGCATTGCTATGTTCGTAATTTATCAGGAAACAGGAACAAAAAAAAATGCGAAATTCACCAGAAAACAAATTGTCATGATCCAAGCGGCGAATATTTGCTGTAAGAAAGAGATTTTCATATACCCCTTTCGTTTTTCACTGAATAATATTTTGGGACGTTCAAGTATTACTGAATACGAACACGAAATCGTGATTTTCAACCCCCTGCCCATGCTCGTACATAACGACAAGGAATGGATAAGTGTTATTTAAAATAACGATGAGGAAGGGGTAACTAATTTAATAAATAAATTTAAATTTATAATAAAGGCAATTTTTGAAGAAAAACAAATTAGGTAAAATTTACAAAACTTTCGGTAAAAGGAATCATTATTTATTTAAGAATTATTTAAAATGACGATGAAAAAGGGGTAACGAAAGGCACATTTTTGAGGGAAAAAATTACGTAAAAATTACACATTGTTTATTTAAGTATTATTAAAAAAAAACGATAAGGAAGGGGTAACAACATACATTTTTAAGAAAGAAAAATCACGGAAAAATTAAACTTTATTTAATTATTATTTTAATTTAACGACAAAATAGGGACAACTAAAGGTGCATTTAAAAAAAAATTACTTACATTTCACAAAAATTAAGATAAAATGAAGCATTGTTTATTTAAGTAATTTTAAAAATAACGATTAGGAATGGTTAACTAAAGGTAATTTTTTAAGGATTATGAAGGGATTATGAAGTGATAGGTGCATTTTTGAAGAATAAGGAAGGGATAACTACAAGCACATTTAAGAAGAGAAAAAATAACAAAATTACATTATCATTATAATTATTAATGACAGTGTGTATTATTATAACATTTATAAAAATTAAGCATTTCCAATTTAAATATTTATAATAACGATAAGACATTTACGGAAAATTGAGCATTGTTTACTTAATATTTAAAATAAATAAGGACAGGATATCTAAATGCACATTTTCGAAGAAACAGTGCTGAAACAGGATTGAGATGGTTCTGAAAATTGGGTAACCCTGAAAATCACCATTTTGTGCTGATGTGATACCCAAACGCCCCCATTGCAGGAACTTGCTCATACAATAATCGTAATAAGTTAATTATTCGGTGCGGATAAGGAGTTGCCTTCATTTCACTGCGCCTCGATGGCGTCTCGTAAAAATGGATAAGAAAGGAAGGGGGATAATGCGTGTATACATGTATACAAAAATGTATATTATATACGGCGCTGGGCGCGTGTTTATTTATCATATTAGATAGCGTTTCTTGGAGGCGCTTTGATTAATGGCCGAGGCGAAGGCGTCCTGTTTATCATCATCATTTTCAACGTGAAAAGCTTTCTCTTTATTAAAGAACTCGCTGCCACTAGAAATATATACAAGAGTGCTTGTATACATTATGGAGACGAGAATGTATACATCGGACGAGGAAAAGGAATATACTAATGGCTCCGAGCTTGCAGAAAAACAACAGGACATTGGCATGGAAAAGCAAAAAAATAAAAAATAAATACAACCCAAAAATGCTCGCAAATAATGAACACGGTCGAATGAAGATGACCCAGTTACGTCACTGACGTACCCATGATGCACTTGCAAGGTAACGAGGGCTGTCCATAAATTTCCCATGCACCAGTTATGCAAGATTTATTCCAGATCATTTTATTCTTAAACCACCTGGCTAAAATACGTTTGTGCAGTACACCAGTTTAACGATGAGGGCTATCCATAAAATTCCCATCCACCAATTTTGCTAATTTTATCCTAAATAATTTTATTCTAAAATCTATACCATGCACCATCTGGTTACATGAGTTTGCGCCGCATACATTATGCACCAATTTTTTATATTTTATCCAAAGCACCTGGTTAACATACGGTTGTACTGCATACATGTTTAACAACGAGGGATATCCATAAAATTCCCATTCACCATATTCGCGATAGCATCCTAAATAATTTTATTTGAAAAACATTTGGGTAATATACGATGTTGCTGTACACATGTTTAACGGCGATGGCTATCCATAACATTCCAAAGCATCAACATGGCTAATTTTATTCTAAACACTTGGTAAACATAAGTTTGTAATGTATGCCATGCATGTTTAAAGATGAGGGCTATTCATTAAATTCCCAAGCACTAATGGTTCTAATTTGATTCTTAGTAATTTATTTAAAAAACACCTGGTTAACATGAGCTTTGTGCTATACCCGTGTTAAATAGTGAAGGTTATCTATTAAATTCCCATGCACCAATTTTGCTAATTTAATCCCAAATAATGTTATTCTCAAATCACCTGGTTTAATATATGCCTGTGTTGAAAACATGTTTAACGACGAGGGCTATCCATAATATTCCCATGAATTTTATAATTTTATTCTAAAAACACTCGGTTAACATAAGCTTGCGCTGTATGCCGTTTAACGACGATGAATATCCATAAAATTCCAATGCTCCAGTTTTCTAATTTCATCCTAAAATAATAATATTCTAAAATACCTATTGTTGGACGAAATGTTAGACGAAAATTAGAGGGGGTCACCAGAAGGCGCTGCATTCAGCCAAATGTCGGAAAATACCACAACTCTAGGGAATAAACAACTTTAAAATCTCTCAGCTTAAGTGGCTCAGCTCTCTACCACTTCTTCATCTCCATCCGTTCGGCATAAATCGAGATTTATATTATTTTCATAAAATTCGTCCGTAAAAATCGGTGACTTATACGCCATACATAGCCTATAACGACGCGCATGCCAAGTTCAAGCTTGAGCTAACTTTTGCCAAACAAACAAACCCATCATCTTAACAATGAGCGCATATCCTTAGCGCTGAAGTGGAACTCAAAATTTATGGTTTTTATAGATTTCCTTTTGTACTTTTTCAAAATACGACCCGAGGGCAACCCAACAAAAGCATGAGAAGTTTGCGGGATGGGACAAAAGTAAAAGGCGAATTTTGAACATTCCAAACGAAAATGAAGTATTAGTTAACGCAATTGAACACTATTTCAGTCTTTTAAATGTTTCATAAATGCTCATAAATGTTCAAGAAATCTCATTCAAATGTTGAACATTCTAAAGAGCTTTATATTTAAACGTTATAAAGGTATTACGTTTCGGACATTCTAAAGAGTAAATCGGACATGCTATAGCCTTTCAAGCAGTATAAGGAGCAGAACATTACGAGTGTGCTAAACGAGCAGTAGTATATCGTTCTACACAGTAAATAGCGAATTTTTATAGGGAGTCGAACTACGTGTATGCTAGACATTAGCGATTATTCCAAAGCATGGTTGAGCAATGTAAGAGAAAGAGACTGGTTATTACAAAATACGAAGTTAAGACTAATCCAAGAGTTATTATACTTATAACAAAACTCTGATGAGTAAACAAATAAGAGTAATACTGATTGAACATTCTAAGTAACAGAAGACTGCAGACATTCTTCAGCGTAAAACGCAACATTCCAAACAGAAGACATCGACTATTATCAATACTTTAGTATGCATGTGTAGGACTCTTCGGTCATTCCAAGGAGTAGGTTGAGCATTACAAAAAAACCGACTGTTCCAAGAGCATTCTAATGCGTTAACATTTTCCAACATTATAAGGAGCCGAAGACAAGAGTGCATTCTAAACAGTAAAAAGCACAATTCTAGAGAGTGTAACAACTACATTCTAATTTCCCAACAGTAGAACATATCGCCTGTGTTAAAGAGTGATGTTTTGACCATACAAAAGACAAAAGAACGGAATTAAGATTGTTCCAATAGCATAACATCTCAAATATGCTAAGGAGTAAATCCTTCCCGACATTATCAGAAGAAGAACGTAGCGCGCATTCTGCAGAGTACAAGGAAACATCCTAGAGAATCGAACGCCAACATTCTAAACAGTAGACATAGCGACAATTTCAAACAATCTGAACGGTTGGAATGTAGCGTGTAATGGACTTTTCTTCCCTTACAAATAACGGAGTCCAGACTATTTCAAGAGTATTACGTCTCCAACAGTCTAAACTGTCTAAAGAGTAAATCATTCAAAACACTTTAAGGAGCATTCTAATGAGTAAAATAACATTTTGGAGAGTCCAACCCCACCATTCCTAAGAGCCATCCAAGGATCCTTCAAAAGAGAAGTCCGAGTATTATTCAGTACCCTACATTTAAAAATGTCAAATATTTCGAACTTTCTAAACCATTCCAAAGGCTAAATAATGTAGATGTTGACTATTCCAAAGAGAAAACTTCTCAAATATTCTACGTCCAAAAAATGTACGTTTCAGCCAAATCTCATTTCTCCATCTCCATCACACTGCCTTATCCCCTTATTTTACGACTTAAAATCGTCGTTTTAGGGAAATTTTAGCATCTAAGAAGCTCGATCAACACTCCATATTTTTGGGAGGGGAGGGGGTACTGCCCCTGGGGAGGGATCGAAATGAGGGGAATTGGGACTTCAGCATCCGTCATAAAAGTCTGATGGCGTCTATATCAGATAGGCCAAATAAAAAATAAATAATAATGGAGTTTAACAATATTATGATAATGCGAGTTCCATGTATTGTGAAAGACCCCCTCTCGCGGCATCTTAGACCCCCGCTAAGGGGGTCGGACAGCGCATTGAGTCTAGAGAAACAGACCGTGGAATATGCCTTAATTCCACCGCCTTAGTACGTGTATGGAGAAAAATATATCATATCGTGTAAAAGAGAGAAGAAATATTGCCCAAAGGAGGGAATAAGAAGATGAGAAAGGGTGGCCATGGCACTTGTTGAAGCAACAAAGTGTGATGGACGTTCTAAAGTAAGAATAAGAACCCCTTAACGAGCACTCTCCGGCCACAAACATCCTCTCTTAGTGCATGTTGGATGGAAATTTGCTACGCAAATAGTGGTGGCGCTAGTGTACATGTACTCATTGGCTAAGCTATCGCGGCACTATCGCCATGTATTTCTGTATTTTGTTTTTTCATAGAAAATACACCATGTCAACAGTACATGTACATACATTCTAGTATTCAAACTACCCATGTAATTCAAAAGTGTTTTAATTTGGGTGTGCACTTTATTTCTCTGATTTCTAGGTCACGTTGCCGTACATTTCCACGATGCTTTAATGATGAACGCATCTGCCATGGAAGGAAAGATTACTACTGCATACTGCATTTTTAACAAGTTGATTACTAGCTAAATAATGCACTTGACTTACACTATCATTAAATCAAGTCAGTGATTTTTCTAATGAAAAAGCTGTTTTACAATCTCTACCACTATTCATGCATGTTTTACGAAGCATTACTGTGTCGAATATAATATTTTTTATGTTTTAATATTTAAATATCTCGATTCATTTAAAGCACTACTATACTATACATGTATTTTACTAATTAAATATTTTATATATTTACTTCGTAGCAGCATACCTACTGGTCTGGAATACACATTAATTTTAAGTATTATTTTGTTAAATTCTCGGATTTTCCCTGAAAACTGCCTTATATCAAATTCTCTTGATAATTCCTGGATTCCTCTCCAGATCTATTTCCCAGACATTTCCCAGCATTCCAGCTAGTGTGATCACCTTGAACTATTATGCCATCATAAAATAATGCCCCCTCCCCAAATGTGTCAACATCGATGAATATATTATTAATTTTTATTAAAATTGGATAAAATTTGGATTTTTGTCACACAAAATGAAATTTTCAAAAAAATAAATAAAAGAAACAAGAAAACGTGAATGATGAATTTTTTTTTTGAAAAACTGCATGAGAATTGATGGATATTTCAGACTAAAAAATTATGACTTAGCACTTGGTTGACCCCTGTCATCATTTGGACTCTTAAGTTCCCCATCTTAAGATCATGATGACAAAACCATTACGTTTTCTAAGGCACTGATAGAGAATTTTGAAAAAAATTAATGCAACAAGAAACTAAGCGAACGTTAAACAATAACGTCATCATAAAATTGTTTGTCTGTTTGTGAGATTTTTATCGTTGGCCTATATCATAAAATTGTAATTTTAAGACATTCGTCGGCATTTCCAACCCAACCTCCCCTAAGTCCCACAAGGCTGGTTTGAATCTTTGAGGATAAACAAGAACTAGGATTTCTGCAGAAAAACATTTTCATTGAATTAACCTTAACTGACCCATTGCAACACCATCGTTCAGACCCCATTAATCAGCGATTAATTTAATCGGGCTTTTAGTCAACCAGTCATCAGCCAAGAAAAACAAGCCAATTCTCTCAATTATGAAGATATACGCAAAAACTCAAGCACTTAGAAGTTCATTAAGTGGCGCCGATAGCAATCCCTGAACCCTGACCACCCCAGCCACCTCCCTTAAGTACCTTCCCTCATTAAGCGGTCATCGTGGGGCAGAAACGACGCAATAATGCACCCCATCAAAAGGACTAATAAATAAGAGGACGCCGAAGAAAGCGGAAGAAAAAGGAGCTGCTGACCAATGGTCATCCATTAGATCGCATACCGATGGCTGGAGTGGGCGCTGGTCAAGCGCACGCTCCGACGAACATTGGACGGACAGCGGCCGCTGGGGTACATATTTAAGAGCGAAAAATGCGGCCAATGTCCATCCGTCCACTTCAGGCCGGACACTAGACTGACCCACTTGATGGATGGACGCCCTTAATGATTCCGCTGGACATTTGGAAATGAAAGCAGCGAGATGATATATAAAGGAGAGACCAATGACAATAAGTCCTGGAGACGTCAAAATACAATTAAGAACGACGGTCAAGAGGGTCCCGACCCCCCACTTGCAGTTGTGTATTCTTAAAATTGTTTGTTGTCTAGAAAATGGCCGATAACTGCATGAAGTCACTTAACTGAATCCAAAATTAAGCTTACATGCTGGAATATTGAATCACCCAACTTTTCATTCGTTGAAATTGGATTTGTGTGAAATTGGATTGATTGTTTGTGGGATTTTTAACGTTACCTATCTTTGAAACTGGATACGGTAGAACCTGTCTAAACTAATATTCTTGATATCGCTGCTGAATATTATAATAGCTCAGAGCAGTTATTAGCTTGGAGAGGTTGGGGGTAGGGGCCTATCACTTGATATGTAATTCGTATTTTCATTAGACATACCCAACTACATAAAAAAATAATTGTCATTGATATTGACTAATTGGTGTGCGCATGTGCATATGGCAACCAAAACCCGGAAAACCGGTTTTTGATAGTCATTTGCGGATGCGCACACCAATTAGTCAATTTCAATTACAATTATTTTTTTAGGATTGACACTGTAAAATTGATAACGCCATAGGCAAACTTTTTAGAAAATCTAGTCCACAAATGAAGGATTTAAGCACGCTTTTCTAAAAAAAATTCTATGGGTGTAAATCTATAAGAACGCTTTTGGCGATTTAAAAAAAAATAGGACAGAAATGGATTTTATTTGCATTTTCGTTAAAATGATTTTTAACCATAATGCACTTTTAATGCATTCTCTGAAATATTAGTATTTGAGAGAATACAGTGGGCCATTTTTTTTTTTAAAAAAAGCTGATAAACAATCAAATTTTATTATGTTTTTTGAAATTAAGAAATTCATTGACAATGATTTTTTTTACATTTTCCCCTATTTTTTCTCAAATTTTCACATTTATCACATAAGTTATAAATTTGTCACACAAGTCATCAATTTTCACATTAGTTCCACAAGTTATAAATTTTCACATTCTTCTCACAAGTTATAAATTTTCACATTTTTCACACTTTTTCAAACCGGCCAATCGCTGTATAAGATCAGAGGGAAATCAAATAGACAGTATTTGTTCAGACAGGTTTACTCTAGAAGCATTTTACACTTCGTAATCATCTTTTGACCATGGCATTGTGCAATGACAAAAAACATTTCGGGTTAAGCGATGTTTGTATCAAAATTAGTTTTAAAAAAGTGGATTTTAGACACCCAAAAGCCCATTTTTAAAACAAACAATGTCAAACTGTATAACAAACGATGGATTTAAATATAAATCGTTATAAGAAAAAATTATGACTCAGTATTTTGGTAGACCCCACTTCATCATTAGGGAATTCCCCTCTCCCAAGAAGATGACATAATACTTGGTCCCCAAACGCAAATGTGGATTTAAATCCACCTTTTTTCATCCAGTTTGGCCCTCGGAAAGTTTTGAAAATTTACTTTTGTGTGTCAAAAATCCAAATTTTTTAAAACTAATTTTGATAAAAAATAAAGCCCAACATTTTTTTCTGTCATTGTATGTTTCCTAGTTAACAAAATCAAACGAACTGCTTGATGCTGCATAATCGAATTTTATTTCTTCATTTTGAAGAAAGTCTCAAGGAAATTTCCAATGTTAAGGACTTCGAAAGATCCATTGATGATCACAGTATTCTATGGGCTTTCTGAGTTATGTCAAGATGCTTTATACCTACATGTAATTCAATGTTTCGTTTGGCATTTTTATCGTGACATGATAGCCGAAAAAGACTTAAGTTCCTCACCCGTGTAACACTAGCAAGAAGGTAATTTGCATGCCCAAATTAACTCGAAGCAAGTTACTGAAAACAGCCCACGCTAGGAAAATAAAAGGAGAAACTTATTACCGAGAAATAATAAAAGAAAAACCTGGCCTCGTTGAAGAGGATGTCGATGGGCAGCCATAAAGTAAAACAAAACTCGTTTTTATTTGCTAGGAGAAAAGATAATGATAATAAAATTCAATGTTGCCAGTTTCAGTTTCCCCATGCAGCATACCCTTCATTGCGCTTCGCTTATGGACCAGCAATTTATGTATCGGAATTTATTAAGACACGCGATTAAAGTCATTCATTTCCCCCAATTTATCATCTCCTCCTCCTCTTAAGTACCATCGCCCTTATTCATCATCTAAACGGACCATTTCGTCTTCGTCCATTAAAACTTTCGTCTTACAATGATTATTATGAGATGAAAAAAAATACGAAGGAAAGAGGCCCTTAGTGCCTTACGAATTAAAGATAAAAGCAGCGATGAAGATCTAGATCTGTTGCTTCGAAAGCACCTTAAGCAATTGTAAAGAGTGTAGCAAAAGGACTCAACCTGCAAGACGATGGATAGATTACAACTTAAGATGGACCATTTAACGAAAAAGAATATATTTGAAAACATCATTTTGCATCAATGAAATCTTTTGATGGATATTTTTAGCATATTTTCAAACTTTTGTAAATGTATATCAAACCTCAGTATTTTTGCAAACTTTTTTGCAACTGAATATGAGATAATGTACAAACAGTGTATATTAAACTAGTATATTTTCAAAACCAGCGTTTTGTGGGATTAAAGAGTACCTAACACGAGCAATAATACTGATCTTCGAAATCAGTAATAGCGACTGTACACGGTGCATCAATATTCGCACGACCCTACACGATAAGTATTACTGTACTGGTGTCAGTATTTAAGCTCAGTGTCATCGTGGACCTCGTTAGGTAAGAATCTGCGACCCTGAACTTTCAATGCTATTGTCATTATTTCGATACTGATACTGACAGTCAAAAAGTTCAAAAAATCGGGTAATCGTCAGTAAAAAGAGTGGAGCATCAATTCATCAGTACGGCGTCCATTTCATTACCCGAGTAGGAACCCCATGTAATATATCCAAAAGTATCACTGATCATTAGAATAAAACAATGAGCTTTAATTTTTGCATTTCGAGCAATTCTGCTTGGACATCCAGTTGTGACATCACGTCATTATCCATGACTGCTGGGGCAATACTAACGTACAGTGTACTTACAGGGTGTTCTTTTAAACACTTTCCATTATTAAAAAACGACATGAGATAGAGAAATCGTGTTTGGGGGAATGTTTATCAATCGTAGGGGGAACCATTTGTAAAATACTAACAAATGGCTGTGACCCGCCACCTATTAACCCCAACTTAAAAATTTCAAATGGCAACCCATACCTTGTGATATCTTAACTGAAAGCCCATTACAAATGATGAATTTTGCGAAAAACGAAATTGAAATCGTCCCACCCAATCAGTCGCTACGCCCAAAAATGTGGTTTTTCAGTATTTTTTTCATAATTCAATATTATTATCAAAAAGATGGAATTACATGATGAAACCTCTTAGAACCATTCACAACATCACTATTGTACATGAATATTAAACATCAGCAATTTGCACTTGCAAGTTTTTGAAATTTGTAAAATGTGAAAACTGAATTTCTCGTGGTGGCCCTTCATTGGAAAGTTTTCATAATGCCGGTAGATGGGTAAGTAAAGCATTGGTTAACTACAAAAGAAGAATACGTAACTGATTGTCATTGCATGAAAATAATTCAAAGGAGTTGCTCGAAATGTAGACCATTATTTGTGAGGCAATAATAGTCTAAATGCAAACTCATAAAGGCTTAAAAATACTCTACTTAATACCACGTAGAATCCAACTAGATATCATTTTCGATCATATCTTTGATACCGTCAACCGACTTTACTTTTGCTTCTGCCAAATCGCTCGGCAGTCTGAAAACTTTTCATTGAAAGGCCACCAGCCATGCATATTGTCCCATTATGAGAAATTCAGTTTTCACATTTGACACATTTCCAAAACTTGCAAGTGCAAATTGCTGACGTATAATATTCCTGCACTAATAGTAAATTTGTGCGACGAAAAAGATATTCCATCTTTTTGAAAATTATAATGAATTAAGAAAAAATACTAAAAAAACACTTTTTGGGCGTAGCTGACTGATTGGGTGGGCCGAGTTCAATTTAGTTTTCGCCACAATTAATCATTTTAATGGGATTTAAATTAAGATATCACAAGGTATGGGTTGCCATTTGAAATTTTTAAGATGGGGTCAAAGGGGTCATGAGGTGGGTTACTGCCATTTGCGAGTATTTTACAAATGGTTCCCCCTGCGGTTGCTAAACATTCCACCAAACACGATTTCTCTATATCTCATGCCGTTTTTAATAATAATGGTGGAATGTTTTTTAAAGAAAAACACACCGTATATATTGACGAGCGCCCTTAAACTATCAGCATTTTGAAGCTAAGTTTTCTGGAAATCCGTCAGTAATCAGTAGTCAACATATATCCATCAGTATTGGCATATGGATTGATGTTTGTTTTCATACTGACGATTATCCGAATTTACGGATAACTTACTGTCAGCATCTGAATGATGACAGTTGTACTGATCGTGTAGGGTCGACGTATTGCATGTCCCGACATGGTCAGAATTACTGCAGGCCTATATGCGATGAAACGGACAATATTATTGACCGTGTAAGTTTTCCAAATGTCAAAAATTTTCTCCATGATCTGCATTAAAACGCAGTTTGCTTATTTCATAAAAAGTAAGGCGGAGGGAGGCCCAGAGCAATTTCCGTAATGCAAATTGCATGTTTTAGGTCGCAGAAATCCATTAGAAGAAATTTGGATTTTTTAGGTTTCCTAATGCACTGTACTCGAGCTACCGGTATACATGGGATGGTTTTTTCCAGGAAATGTTTCAGGATGGAGAAATTTGCGCCAATTGCGAACGCCGAATGGCGCTCATTAGCAAAGGCTTTAAAACTAAATTCAACTACAGTGAATACTACTTCAATCTCTGAGCAAAAACTGTAAGCAGTCCTTGCATATATTTCTGACCATCTAAGTTTAAACACATTTCAGATCCTATTGAAAAACCACTTATGTGAACTTGTTGTCGACAAACTTTTACGTCGCCATAGACACGGCGAAACACCATAGTCCTGGTTAAACACATGATTCAATTAGCAATTAACTGGTGGCCAAATACACCGTATTGCGATGGGAGAGGAGAGACATTTTGGACAAACCTCAGTTTTAATTAAATTTGGACGAAATTGGCGCTGCGGAATGGACTCGTAAACACGGGGACATAAAACCAGCGGCAAACAGTGGGACCAATAAACGTAATTAGGCAAATAGACCGAGCTTATTAAACCCATTTCTAAACAAATATGGACGCCGTTCGCATTTTCAGAAAAGGATATAAAAGTTCGCCAAGAGTCCGCCTATTAAACGACTACTTGCACCATAATTGGGAGAATTCAATAACCGGAAATGACGATGGCGAGGAGGGTGGAAACTTGTGAAGCCAGGTGTACAAGTTGAAGTCACCCTGAAGTCATCGAAGTACCACTAAATTCATTAAAGTCCCACTGAATCAGTGAAGTCCCCCTAAAGTCATCGAAATCACACTGAATCATTGTGAAGGCATTGAAGTCTCAGTGAATCCTCGGTCGTAGACTTCAGACTTCGAGGATTTCTCCGGACTTCAATGTCTATAGTGAGACTTCAATCTGACTTCTCAAGGGGACCCTATACACGGTTAGTAATACTGTCAGTCACTTTAGAATCAGTAGAAATAACAGTATGCGTCAATATTTTCGCGACCCTACATGGTCAA
>JAQGAF010002970.1:0-19664 GCA_034687865.1 Kryphioiulus occultus
AAGCTCATGCTATTAGAGCTGCAAAGAGTTTGTTGAGTAGATGGTGGGCATTGAAGCAGCAGAAATGCAGTGTAGATGGTGAAGAGCAGTGCAGTGTAGTGGTGGAGTAATATAAAGGGTATCTAGATTGTAGCGCCTCCTTAGTAGCGAGGGTCCGTCTCAAAGGACAATGCTACCCAGTCAGTTCAGTTCAGTTGTCCACCATCTGGTTTCTACAGCCTTATGTTCACCTTGTCAAAGGTTTTGCAAGCCTAAGTGAAAACAACAGCAAAAAACATGATACCTGTAGCAAGTTGAAAATGTAGCATTGCTCCATTTTCGTTTTAAGGGGTTTCTTGCTTCAATGTCAAACCGATTCTGCGTGGACACATGCAAATCAAAATAGTTGCAGGGGACCTTCTCAACTGTAGATGCCATCAGTAATGTATTCCAGATATTTAGAAATGTTAGTAGAATTTTCGTTTTAAGCTAATTTAAGCTATTTAAGCGTTATTGGTGCTGAACCAAGTTTTAGAAAGCATTTGAAAATGGTGATACTGATGAGTTTGTTAAAAAAATATCAAAGGGGAGGATTATGTTCCCTTTTAAACTGGATTAAGAATGTTCACTAACCTAACAGGGTTTTCCAATGGTAACAGTTTCAGTATCCCCATTAGACAGCTTAGCTAACCAGGAATTGGATTTTGAAGAGCTCTACTCATCCAAATTCATTCCTGCAATGAGCTTGAAACGATGATGAATGAATTTTACACAGTTGTGCAGGATTTCAGGATTGTGCAGCGGCAACGTTTCAAAGCGTGTGACAAGCGAGTAAGGAATGCTAATTTTCCCTTTTTTAATTTGACGCAGTTACTTGTGCATCGGTGATTGGGCTTCAAACGCTGGACTTCAATGTACGAACTCCGGGGATTAAACCATCATCCGTCGGTACAGCATGAGCGAGGTAAGTCGAAGATCATTCACCAAATCACTAACACCCTGCATCAGTAATTGACGCAAAGATTTGGGCTGGGTTACACTCTGACTCCTGTCAAATATGAGAACAGTGTCGAGACTTGTTCGTGCCTACTGTAGGTACGAGGCGAAACCCTCATGAGTAAACCAAATTTCACACCTAACACACAAATGGCTGCTCACATCTGAGAACTACCAAATTGTCAAATGGTGGATACAAAGAAACTGCCATTGCAAATCTCATCTTGCAATTGTGATTGGTGTAGACTACTGGCAAAGTCTCGTTGACTTTACCGGCTTGAGGCTGCTTCAAACTGGCAAAATCAGATGAGTTTGACATCAGCTAGCAGGAGCTAGCGGGTACTAACAAAAGTTAGCGACTGATGTCTACCATTTTGGTGTGAGAACCCCCTGCTGTTACAAGTACACCATTGGAGGAATAGTACTAAACCAGTAGGCCTACCTATAAGAACAATACTGTTGAAATGAGCAGCTGCTGTTCAGGCCTAGGTAATGACCACAATGATTCCATTCTTTATGACTAAAAGTCCAGGCAGATTAGCTCGGATTAACTGGTCCATCCCTGAAAGCCTGCTCAAGAAATATGCACGCATTACCTAATACCAAAATAGCCACCGAGACTAAACCCTACTGCAGCATTGGTTGTCTGTGTGAAGTTGTGTGAATTTCGTCAAATCGAAATGATGATTGACCCACAAATGAATGGCCAGTTTGATTTTTGAAACTATTCTTGTTGTACTAAAGCGTCCTAAAGGGTTGACATTTTATACACATCTTCTATTCACACAATATTTCATGCCATTTAAAGCTTACGAAGCAAAGTGCCACTTTCCATGGACATTAACAACTTTAAACCTTTAAAAAATACATTGGAAATCATGCGTGGTGGCCCACAATGCGTTACTTGAAAAAATGCATTCGAAACCGTCGTTTCCCAGTATGCAATTCGTTTTGACAACTGCTCGAATGCGCATTATGAAAGGTTGTACATGTACGTCAGAAACTGAAGTTTTTCTTGACGCCTGATTCGTGTTTCTAATCCATTTTTGGTCTTAATACATTTGAATAAGTTTGAGTAAGCTTGCACCTCTGAACGAACAGGTGTATCGTGTCGATTGTGCCTTACCCCTGGTTGGGGGGCCCTTTGAAAAACGCAAGACTTCCGACGATGGAGTATTAAGATGGATGTAGAATTGGCGAGGGGAGTACCCCTCGACACATATTTAAAGAGGGGGAAGGGGCCTCTTAGCCTAAAACGTCCTGTCTCCTGATTAGCATATCCGCATCGCCATTTCTGTTTCCCCCTCAATTCAATTCAGTTACCCCCCTTATAGGCGCACGTGTCTCCAAGAGGTCCAAACAAAATGGCGGACGGTTCCCTCCCCCTAGTCCTAGCCGACAACAACACACGTGTAATGGCAACCAACCACGTCCTCGTTGCTTATTTTTCGCATCTCTATGGGATAGGTTGTTTTCGTGTTGAGTACAAAGGCCCTTTACCTCTGGTGGCTCCACACACGTTGCGGGTGTGTTCGGTTCTCGTGCATTGAGATGCTATGAAAGCAGCTTTACAAACATGCGTAGTTTGATAACAACCACCATTCCAGGTGTAAAACTATGGCTTTAATTGTTGTACGATTTCCTTTTGAAATCTCATTTTATGCTGTGTTATTCTCTGGACGCTACTGTATATGGGCACAACATGATGGCGCTAGTGAGGCTAGAATTTTTTAGTTTCACAATGTAAACCATTGCTGAAATACTAGGCGAAATCAAAAAAAAAATGAACATGCGTTTTGTCATTTTTAATGAAAAGGATTGTGGGTAAAAGTCCTCGTGCCTAATTCCCTCCCAGATGTGACCCAATATCGGCTCATAGTGGCGTCATTTGACGTCACACGATGCCGTCATAAGGACATATGCCCTAGTTTTCTTACGAGTGATGGATTTTGGCACCACTTTTTTTTTGTAAAAGATGGGTTTTTTTTTACAAATACTACTACTTGAAGCATGAAGGAACACTGAAGATGGAAGTTATTGAAAATTGCTTACGCGTATTTGTCTTAAAATGTTTTTTGGACATTTTAATCGGGCAGGGAATCGTTGTTTACATGCAGAAGTTAAAGTGAACTTACATAAAATTGGCTTAAACCAAGCCACTCAGATCAAGTAGATGTGGATTTTGAATGACCACACTTAGTTTGTATATGGGAAATGACTTGATTTAAAACACTTTATCTAAGTTGCATAAGTGAACTTACATAAAATTGGCTTAAATCGCCTCAGATCACCCAGTGGTGAAATTTTGCAAATTCGTCTTCGTCTCAAGCTAAGTCTGGTGCATTTGTTTACACGACATGTGTGACTCAGATAACGTTACTTGGCTTCAGTGTCGCAAATAAAGCCGCCCCCTTGCAGTTTTTCAAATCCAGTTACTAGTAGATGGTTTCCACTTTCTGGGAAAGTCAGGGAAATGGAAATGGCTAACATTAGCTAATTGATTACTTATCTTTTATAAAAATTTGTGATAAAATCCATTATTTTTCTTATTTTTTTTTAAACAACAATATGTAAATATCAGGTAAATGGCTGGAAAACTGTCAGAGGAAATCGACTTGAGAATTTGAGTGAGAACCTTGTAGTGAACCTGTTTTACCTACTACAGGTAGTACTTTTAACTTGATTGTTCTAAGGCGTACATGTCATCCTAAACCGAGTATCTTAGTTAAGTCATGTATGTAAACCTGTTTTACCTACTAGTACTTTAAGAAGTCGTGTGTTCGTCTCGAGGCAAGTCTGTTGAAACAGATTTGAACAGACTTGCCTCGAGACTAGGTTAGTTTTAAGTCTGCGTGTAAACGTATTGAATGTAGCGGGATTTTCCGTATTGAATTTTCCGAAAAAACTAGATGCAAGGTTGGGGAATTTATAAACAAATGAGATTTCTGAGAAATTTCTGTCTGAAATAGTAATTTGGCCATGGGCCACGGTTTCAGAAACACTGATTTAGCCATTCATTAGGGAGCCAGAGTGGACGAAAGGAGGTTAGGAGGAGAAGCTTAACCAAAAGGACCCTAAAATAAAACTGTGGGTCATTAAGTTGGCCAACGTGACTCAAATGAGTTAATGACGGGCTTAATGGCCGCCATTTAAGCTGCGCTCGATGACACAGAGCACCAATTTAACAGCCAGGTGGCTTATTATGAGCCCAATGTCCACAAGAAGAGGAAGAGTTCAAGTAATGATGGCTGCTCCCTTAAGCTTGACCCCACCCCTCGTACCTGGTCAGTTCGGATAATTGACTCGTTTGATTGGTCAGTTTTTCTCCTCTTGATGCGACAACAGTGGAATCCCACGTTTCAATCAAATTGGAAAGTTTATAGAAATCCTGCATGTAAATGCACGACGGAAATACATGTACGTCGTTCAGGAAACCCATTTGTAATTTAAATCGATTGCGAGTTGCCCTCATTTGCGAATTCCTAAATCCCCCAGAAGGGAATATCCCCCCCTGTCAGGTGTCCTCCCATCCCCTCTTTTTTTCTGAATGGGCCCAGTGTGGGTAACATTTATGGAAGGAATTTAATTCCTTCCCCCTACCCCAGCCTATTCACCACAGATCGGTTCCATAACAGTAGACGTGTCTCTAATAGTCGCCGGGGGATTTGTCCTTTCGTTGACTAAGTTTTCGTTTTATGTGGCCAGAGTGAAAAATGTGAAAACTGGCAAACAATTCAGGTTCTTAATTTAGTAAAAATGTACTAATATTTGATTATTCTGTCAGTTTTTTTCAAAAATTGCCTTCGGTGTTCTTTTGAAGACGAACATTTATAAGAACCTTAAGATAATACATGTGCATTGTCTGAAAATAATTTCCAAGAAAATACTCTTGAAATCCTTTTTTGGTACGATTTTTTAAAATTTCGCCTACTGCGTTCTCTTGAACATTGACTTTTATACCCCGGACACATCGGTAGTTATTTTTGTTCTGGGTGATTCATACCGTTTACTATTAACTAGTTAATAACTCGGTGATTATCCCCGTGTTTCATGAACACGGTTTTTCGAATAAACTAGTTAATTTTGACGTCGCGTTGTCAGCGTGGCCAGTCCATTATTCCACTACAATTTTCCTAGGACAGGGAAATCCCTATCCATCGTAATTTTGTGAGGTACCACTGGTTGCGTTTCCAATACGGTTATCAGACGCCACACGTTGTAATCACCAATACGTGTAGAATATTTGAACGTCCTGTATTACTTGTACTGTCATGCAATGCTCATAACACCCCTAATGCAGTCTGTCCGCTATATTTTTACGGTCTTAATTATTAACTAGTTAACGCAAACTGAAATCCACCATTTGTGGTCTAAGTTTGTAGAAATAATTACATGTACATGTACCTACGGCGTTCTCAATATTATAGGTGGGTGAAAATGTGAAAAAATGATATGTTTGCATTTGGCCACATGCCTGCAAACAGGAAAATTCGTTGAAAACGTATCGATTTTCGCAAATTTTCGTCCCAGTTGCTTAGGAATGGAATGCTAATTAATTCGTTATCGTTCATTTAGTATTCGTAGCCATTTTTTAATGGTTGGCTAGCCAGTAGGTTAATGAGATCGGCCGACGATTGCGGTCTAGGCCAATTAGAAGGTGATTAATACGTCACGCCCATACCGACGTCATGTTTTTGCGGGGGAAATCCCTCTTCCACCTCCCACCCTGCCCGACCATTATATTATAACATAACAGAATATTCTCAGAGAATGACCAAAAAACAAAAAAAGGCATTCGTTGGCGCGTGTATCGCGTTGCGCCACTGTTGACCCACTGACCCTCTTGCCATATCGACGATTTTACGTCGGTTTTTTATTTAACGTTTACATGTATTGGCAAACAACAAAACTTTTCATCGAGGTCCGGCTCGATTTCAAATGGACGTATTCGTGTGCAAGAATATCCCAATTAGTGCGGTTAGGGATGCTCAGAAAACAGTCAAAACACTACACTAATCGGGAACCATGACTAAGTTTTTGCAAAAAACCACTTTTTTGAATACTCGAACGCCCCCTTTCTATAGCAGAGATGCGAAGAATTGGTGGAAAATGACAAATTATGTGACAAATTGGGGGGGGGGGAATGACAAATTAGGTGAAAAATTGGGAGGAATGACAAGTTATTTGAAAAATTGCACTTGCTTCCCACTTGCTGGAAAGTCAGGGAATGTCAGGGAAATTGAGTTAGTGTGTATCAGCTAATTAATTAGTCATCGTCTTTTTCTAAAATTTTTGTATAAAATCCATTATTTTCTTACTTTTTAAAGACTATGTTAATGTCAGGGAGACGACCGAAACGTTTTCAAGGAATGTCAGGGAAATCGACTTAAGAATTAAGTGAGAACCCTAAATTGAGAAAAAATGACAAATTACATGTATGTAAATAATTGGGAAAACATCAAAATTCATGTGAAAAGTCTTGGAAATAAATTTCACAAGAAATCCAGCTTAAACTGAGAAATTCCACTCCATTCATGGGATGCTATCAGTAGATGGTGATCAGTAGAATCATCCTATAGTAGAATCACCCTATATAATTGGATTATTTGTATCAGTTTTGTTAAAAATGAAATTGCCTACGGCGTTCTCTGGACTGTTAAATCGCAAATATGTTTTAAAGAATCATATGGCATATGGCTAAAAATCATTTACACGAAAATAGACCTAAAATCCAATTCTGGTCGAAGGTTTGAGAACCGTGAGAATGCCAACTTTTTGCGAAAGCATTGATTGAAAAATGATATGCCGACTGGCCACATGCCTACTAAAGTGATGTGGGAATCTAAGAATGGACCAAAACTGTAGTCCGCAGTTTATGGATGATCCCCCAACTACGACGGTGGTGCATTAAACCGGAAGTAATGGTCGTTATCTCGGCTCGATAAACGACGACGGTATCGAAGGCATCTGAAACAAAATAAAAATGGCTATCGAAATGATATAAAACGGAGCCACATCGAAACGTCGAAAAATACATGTACATGTAGCACCCCCTCAGTAGGGGCATATCATGGACTTTTGTTCGAAGTCTTACGATAAGGCCCCAACAGGCACCGATCCCCCTTTTGTACTTTATCCCCCACTCCTGTTTTTTATTCTCCATTCTTTTCTTTTCTCGCGGTTTTCATTCTTCAGCTCCGGAGAATAAAAATGCAAATGGCGTCTTTTCTGCTTCCTCAGCCGTCCACGCCGTAATAATAGTAAAAAAATAAAGCCCTAAGGCCCTTTTCTAGGGGGTGGGGGTGGAACGAGGGGCTTAAAGGGAGCGTCGCCGTCGTAATTGGGGGACCCTGCGGTTGGACGTCGGCAGTAAATGGGGAATTGTCGTGGATCCCCAGCCCGGGGGGCACCCATAAACGATCGGACGGGTGGTAAAGGGGACAGGGGCACCATGGGAGGGGCTTGTGGTTGATTACGCTGTTTTGGACGGTTTTTCGTCGAACCGTCAAAAGGGGTTTTCACCATTTTCCCTTTTAGAACATCAGCTTTCAGGTGTTATGTCATCACAAAATCGTGGTTTGCACACCCTCTCATCGTATCAACACTCATCACCCTCCCTCACTTGAGTGAGAATGTGATCACCGAGTTCCCTCAGACCTGAAAAAAACCTGGAAATGTCAGGAAATGGAAAAGTCAGTAAAAAGGATTTATATGTGCTTTGAAAAATTCGGGAAATTGGTTAACACAAAAATTGAGAGATAACGAGCAATACTGAGGAACTAATCTAAACTTGATGTTTCCTTCCTAATAATAGTATTACATAGACTATAACATTTCTTTCATTGGCATGTACATGTATCCTATTTTGCATTTTCATTCGTCAGGGTAGTCAGGGAAATTTGTTTCAAAACCTAGAAAACGCAGGGAAGTAGAAAATTTCGTTCCTTGGGGAAACCTGGATCATGGTTCGTTCAGTTCAAAATTTCATATGAAAATTAGACGAAAAATGATGGATTTAGTCACGGCAAAAGCATAAGCACTTGGTTGTGGGTCAGGGAGTGTCAGAGAATTCTTGAAAATGACTGGAAAAATGAGCTATGTATGTACATCGGTTTGCTTTTCTCTTTAAAAACAATTTTAAAAATTGCATACGTGTTCAATTCCGTCAGGGCTTGAAAATAATTACTGTTAGCATGGTCTGGTATTGTGCAAAATTGAGGTCAAATGTCAGGGAATTCTGGAAGATATCTCAGGGATATTGAGATGCATACATGTACAGTAGTTCACTTTTATTTTTAGAACAAATAAAAAAAGGAAAATAATGTAAATTCAGGTCAAATGTCAGGGAAATTACTGAAAAGTAATCAGGAATTCTGGAAGATATATGTATCTCAGGGAAATTGAGATGCATACATGAACAGTAGTTCACTTTTATTTTTAGAACAAATAAAAAAAAAATAATGTGTTGCATTCAGGGCTTCACAAAATGTAGGCTACTATTACCATGGCCTGATACAGTGAACAATTTCAAGGAAATGACCGAAAAGCAGTCAATGAATGTCAGGATAATCAGAAATCGACTTGAGAATTTTTGTGGGACCACGTCACTAAGCCGGGGGCCGTCCACGAAGGACGTGAATTACGTAACAAGTTTCCTCTCGATGATTGAACGATAGGAAGGTTTCGAATTTCGCTCGAACTCACTTTCGCAGTTTTGCGGAAATGTCGCCACCTTTGGGGCGTAACTGGAGCGGATATTCCACGGTTACGCGGTTGATCGTTTCGCACTCCCATCGGTCGATTGCCAAATCCGAAACAATGTCGCTGCATTCCAAGTGCGAAAGTTTTTTCTGGTGTTTTGGTCTCTGGCTCGTTGCTGAGTCTAACATGGGTAAAAAAGCTACATTCGTATGGAAGAACCTAAGTCTTGGAAGAACCTAAAAGACGCCCTTTATGCGCGGCCCTTGGACGCTCGCCTTGGGGCCTGCCTGCCCGTCCTCTTTCTCGATAACGTCATCGTTGGTACATGTACATGGACTCGTATGTGGGTCAACGACGTCCACCTCCCCCTCCTGATACGAACCAGGTTGGACCGGTCCACGTTTCGTCATTCTCGCTATCCACGCGTCCGAGCACGCACTAGCTCGTAATAGCAGAAGCGTCGCTGCTGCAACCAGTTCGTCCTCAAAATGGATCCTGCGGACCTGGACGTGGATAGTCGACCTCTACTCACTTTTCGGATATCGAGCTTATCAACCACGGCCTTATCGACACACCGCTGATTCGGGGAGCCACCTTTTGCTTATCCGTTTTGTTGGAAGCGAATTTTTTGCCTGACCCCGATCTTCGACGGCCTCGTTTTTGTTTTTTTCGACCTTTTTTTTGGAGGTTCCCACCGGGAGGGAGGATCGTCTCTCGCTGCCCAGTTTCGCGTGTGCGTCCGCGTCCGCGGTTTCTCATGGATTTATCCCTGTGCTAGAGGGGGGCCCAACCCCCCTCACCCCCGCACCGCCACCATGGACGGCATGAACTGGCTCATGGAGGATTTCGACTCCTTCGACTATGGGTAAGGAAATGCTTTGAATTTGTCGTGAAAATCTCGCCAACCAGCTTGCGGTGTAGGGTCAAGGGTCAGCCAGTTTGGATGTCCGGTTTTGTTGTTTGTGCTGAGGATGCACCAAGGAAAAAACGCGAAAAACCTGGTGACTTGCCAAACGTGGTGAAACTTGGTGACTTACTACGTTGGTAATTAATCAGGCGAACACACTGCATGGTTCCCACTTTCTGGAAAATCAGGGACATGAAAAAGTATCGGAAGGTCAGGGAAATCCTGAAATGTCAGGGGAATTGAGACGGTTTACACCAGCCAAAATGTGGGATAAATTCTATCATTAAATCTTGTTTTTAAAAAAAGAACAATCATCACGTAAAATGTCAGGGAATACGGTATCTGGGAAATCGACTTGAGAATATGAGCCTGGACTGCGTAGACGGTTTTTGCAGTGGAGCATTTTCTGGCAACGCGATTTTTTTTTTAAAAAACAAAAACAGGGTTCCCACTTTCTAGACAGTCGGGGAATGTCAGTGGAATTGCGATATCTTGCACCAGCCTGTTGATTAGTCATCATCTTTGAAAAAAAATTGTGATGAAATCCATAGTTTTTCGTATTTTTAAAACAAAATCTTATTAAAATGTCTTGGAAATGGCTGAGTAATTGTCAGGGAAGTCGACTTGATAATTTGGGAAAGGAGTTCTTAAAAATTCGCGTTAAAATCAACAGTTTCGCAATGAAAATTCACATTTTTGTTAAATGTGCTTTTTTGTGACCGAAATCCATTATGATCTGATTTTGTTAATTGTGCTTGATTCGAATATTTTTTACTCAGTGATATGTAACGTCTTGCTCCAAGCCACCAACGAGTTGACGGATGTTTTCAAACATCGATTCGATTGGGAATCGAAAGCGAAATAGAAGATTTTCCTATGACGTTGAGTGTCTTGTTTTTAGGATTTCGACGCCCTTAAAAAATTAATACGCCTATTTCATAATGGAAATCCGGGCATGTTGAGGCATGTCTTGATCTGGTATTTCTGGGATCGACCCTGAAGATCCATGAACCCAGTTGTATCAGGGGTGATGACTCCAACGTCATCAACGCGCAATTGAATTTGCAATAGGTTATGGCCAGTGTTTTGGACCCAACTTGGTGGTGGTCTTGCGACCTTAAATAAAAGAGGATCTTTTTCCGTTTGAACCCCAGTGGTTCGTAGACATCGCCATGTTCAACGGGAGTTCCGTCGCAGCTCGCGGGGCATCGTGGGTGCGACGACCCGTGACGTCACGGGTCGTCAGGTGCAGCGACATAGAACACGTGATCGTCGCCATTTCGCGCACTCTCTGCCTACGTTCTTGTTCAGATGTGGAAAACAAGACGGATTCCTGTACAGCGAAACCGTGGATTATTGAGGGTGAATTATATAATACTGGGGACATACCAAAGAAAAACGCAATAATTGAAAAACGTTGGTAATTAATTACGTGGATAGACTGCTTTGACGGTTTCTGCAGTGAATTGTGGAAGCACGTACTGGCAACACTGTAGAAAACGTTACCGTGTTACTGGGAAACGGCAAATAGTACCTAGTTTTAATCTCGTTTTCCATCGTCGAGGGGGAAGCACACAGCAACGCGCCATCACGGTTTTCGCCATTACAGGGGTTCCCACTTTCTGGAAAATGTCAGGGAAATCGAAAAGTCTGAAAATTCGTCCCAAATGTCAGGGAAATTTAGACAGTTTGCATTAGCTAATTGGTTTGTCAATTTTTATAAAAAAAAAATTGGGATAAAACCATTATTTTTCATATTTTTAAAAAAAAAAAGGAAAACATCATGTAAATGTCAGGGAAATGTCTGAAAAGTGGTATGGGACTAGATTTTTGTTCTCTGTCCTCAGTATTAAGGTGAAACGTATGGCCTACTTGGCAGTGACCACGACTAATACCGTTTCCCCGATGCAAAGCGCAAACTAGATTGGACATGCAGTGGAGCTGGTCTCAATACGGTCGAAACCTCTTTGCAACTCGAATGGGCCATACGATGGCAAGACGTTTTCTGCAATGGGAAATACCATCTGGTACTGTTAGTTTTGCGATGCAGGCACCCTGTACGTGTTAAAAAAAACAATGCACCTCACATAAGACACATTTGCCCTAAAAGCATATGGAGACTATAGCTTACCGCGAATTCCTTTAACTCGATCCGGCCTAGAACAACTCGCATCCGAACTAGATTGGATGTTGCAGAGGAGAAAGGGTATTAGGGACAAAGAAAGGTGGTCGTTGTACGGAATTCACTGAAAATTGGATATTCTGTTCCGCAACATACGCAGTTCTGAAAATTGTAGTTTTTAACTTTTCCTGGATTTTGCTAATTAAGTCGTTTTGGCTTCAAACCTGGTAACGGTACCCTCGAAGCTGTAGGGAGTGTCGGGATGTGGAACGCCTTTTTTCTTCTTTTCTTTTCTGGCAAATACTCCCGTTACGAACGGGTTTCCATCTCGTTCTGACCGCCTCCACTTGAAGGGACGACGAAAAAGTTAACGCCAGGGGGGAAATCAGAAAACCCCAGAGCCCTCGCAGTTAACGCGAAAGAAAAACCGGATCTGGGAGGACGAAAAATTCCGAGAAAAAAGCTTTTTAACGCAATAAACAACATATAGTACAGTTGTGTACAGTACACAGTGTAGTTCTACAAGGATGTCGAGTGCAACGCTGATGAGCGAGTGACACTCCCCTGGAAATTGTCAACCGGAAGTGACACCGCGATGGTCATTGGAGCGGGCAAGAAGCGCAGGCATGTGCATGTGGCCAGTGTGAAACATGTTAAACTTTATAACTTGTGCATAGTGAAAAATTGGGAAAAATACAACAACTTATGTGACAGTCATTGAAAGTGAATTTCAAAAGAAATTCATTGTAATACTGATGAACTTACCTCTGTTCAGGCCCTTAATTTCATAAAAAGCGATTTCTACATTTGATTATTTTTATCAGGTTTGTCATATAATTGCCTACCGCGTTATCTTGAAGACTAATATTTTTAAGAATGTTAAAAATGCATTGTCTAAAATCGTTTCCATGAAAATACACGTACGCTTAAAAAAATCCATTGGTCGAATTTGTTTAAAAAAAATTCGCCTACGGCTTTCTCCTTAATATTTATTTACACATACTTTTTTTAGAACGGCATACTCAATATTGTAGGTGGGTCGCGGTCCATAGTTTGAGAACTGCTGGTTTAGCTCTTGCAAAATGCGAAATTTTTGCAGAAATATTTGGTGCAAAATGTGAAAATCGTATGTTTGCTGGTGAAAAAAATTGAAAAACCCAGCTAATTGCATGTGAACAAATGTAAAGTTATATACCACCTGGCCACATGCATGTAATTGTCAACAGGAAGTGACTCCGCGATGACCATTGCAGGGTTCCCACTTTCTGGAAAATCAGGGAATGTCAGGGAAATGAAAGTGTCAAGGAATTCGCGAAAATGCCAAGGAATATCCGGGAAATTGGGATTGTTTGCGTCAGCCAATTGATTAGTCATCACATTTTATAAGCAATGTGGGATAAAATCCATCATTATTTTATTTTTGTTTTCAAAAAATCTCATGTAAAATGTCAGGGAAGTGACTGAAAAGTTGGCAGGGAAATGGACTTGAGAATCTGAGGGAACCCTGCATTGTAGCAGTCAAGAAATGTCACGTGTCGAAGGCATTCTCCCCCAAATTCTGTCCTGCCAAGTTCTCTCCCCTCTCCGTTCCCTTCGGTATAAAAAAGGTGCTTTCTGGGAGATGGTCACCACCTGTTCCCGTCCGTTCCATGGACCCCTAATTGGAACCCTCCGCGTGGGAAAACTTGCATAGTGTCACGTCTTCTGACCTGTTGCCAGATGGGACAGTCAAACAAATTGGCATTGCTTCGCTGACAGCACTGAGTTGAATCAGAATTGCGTTGAATCAGGGGCGAAAAAGTCGAAAAAGCTTCTCGGATTTTGCAAATCCGGATCGTGACCGAACTCGTTTTACCGGAAGCAAGGTCGGTCTCGACGGAGGACTTGGCCAACCTCAGGGATCTCCCCTTAGCGCGTGAGAAACGTGACACCCCCCTCGCTCGGTGTAGCGAAAGCGATGCCTGGTTATTCAATGAGGACGAAAATAAATGGCTTTGAAATCGAACTAAATCCTTCCGAAACCCACCTGCAGCCAATTTCCTTTATTTGCCAGTGGGTCAAAGGAGTCCACTCAAACCATCGAAATGGTGACTGTGTGAGGGGGTTCGATTTGGATATCCATAGATGGTTTAATGTAAAAACAACATGGCTGTCATCTTCAAACTGAACTTTAGCATCCCACGTCACCCCTGTCCACTACTTTTGTCGGTCACTCTCGTTCGGTTCAATGGCTAGGGATATTCGTAATTGAGATCACTTCGATATGCTTCTGTTTTAATGCATTTGGCAATGAAGGGGCTGACCGTAAAGTACGTACGCGTACCTCAAAAAGTCTTTAAGGAAGGGGCTGACCATAATGGACTTAGCTCAATCTTTTTTTGACTCACTACCCCCACTCGTCCATTTTCGAACGAATCTGTCAACCCTGGAACTGACAGGCATTCGAAAGGCCTGGAAAAGTGGCCAATCTAGGGAAAATGGATTTGGAGAAAGTCATGAAAATTCAACAATGAAGGCTATATCAACAAGGAATATCAATTTATAAATAGGTTGATATTGGTTAGCACAAACATCAAGTCTTGAAGAGATGACAGGCAATGCAATGAAATTAATAATCAACTTGTCAGTCTGGGAAAAAATGCTCTTTTGCTGTTTCCTTATGAAAATTTGTGTTCCAACTCCTGTTTACATATAACAAGGAAATGACATAGGCCTATATCATATTTTTACATTTTCAGTGGTCATGGTGGTCAGGAAAATTTGTTTTAAAACCTGGAAAAGTCAGGGAAGCTTAAAATTGCACTGTGTTAATGGCATAATTCAGATACTAACAGTGTTAACCAAAAATTCGGATAATCGTCAGTAAAGAGAATGGTGCATCAATTCTTCAGGATATGTACTGCGCCCATTTCACCCTTTCCTGAAATTGGGTATGGCTAGCAGTGTAGGGTCCCCATATGTATGATTTTCCAGCTGAAAGAAGTTCATGCTACAAAATGTTCTTGTTTATGGCGTCCGTACACACGTATTGCCAGTGGTTCAGGTACTTGTGTAAACATTTTTGTATTTGTGAGGACACCTCCACTCCACCGTAGGGCGCCCAAGTACATGTATGGGTGGCCCCTACCTGTTTGGAATCACTTTTTATATATTTGATTTACGTTACGATTCTCCGAAGGCGAACGTTTTTTGGGGGGTCACTCGAATCGCACCGTTCCGTTCTCACCTCGTCTCGCCCCACCCAACCCCTCGCGCAGCGTCGTTCGACCCACATAACTGCTGAATGACGTCACGTCACGCAATGACCAGAAAACAAAGGCAGGCCAACGATAAGGAAAAATGGAATTTGGAAAGAAAATTCCAATTCAACTCGGTAACCCACTGTCAGCAAAGATATGCCATGTGGCAGGGGGATGGTACACATACGCCCAGTTTAGTAGGGGTTGGGGATCCGAATGGACTCGGAGTTCCATAGTGACGTCATTTTGGTTGACTCCCAGGATTCGAGAATCAGTGTCTTCCGGCCATGGAAGTCGTTAAGTCATGAGATATGCATCAGGGTCATGGAATTTTCGCCATTGGTGGATTCAATCAAAATTTGTCATCCAGTTTTGCAAAAAAAAAAAAATTCGCCTACGGCGTTTTTGGTCAATACCCATGTCATCACTGTGGTAGAAAATGTTTTTGCAAATCGCTATTTATTAATAATAATAATTTTATTTTATCTGATAACATAAGCTTACAATAAATTGTATTAAAGATAAAACTCGTCATAAGAAAAGTTCTGTTATAATACGCTACATGAAGTCTGCAACATTAGTCTGTTTGTAATTTCTCAAAAACGCCTGGTACGAGCCCCATATTCTAATAGGCGTGGAAAAAAATTTCAGACATGGAAAAGTCATGGAATTTGCAATGCCAAACACAGTAGACACCCTGGAGAAGTGCAAAACTGCTGGTGTTTGCTGTTCACGGCGTACAGTGTACATGTGTTACGAAATGGGAATGACCCTCGTCGAGGTTATCCCGACCTACTTCAAAAGGTAAAGCCAAAAAAACCTGGCGAGAAAATCGTCGTCCCAAAACGAATATATGGACGGACTGGCTGGCTCGCCCCTCCACCTCCTCCTCCTCCTTTCGTACTTGGAATTGGCAAATTAATGGTAGCCCCCTAAGAGAAAGCGCCATTGTTGCTTTAGGGAGACAAAATGGCGGAACCCTCATTTTAAGGAAGTGGTGAAAATGGCCGCCACAAGTTGATCATACGCCTCCATCTTGAGCTTGTTTTCCACGTTCTTTCATCGGCCTAATGAATTTAAGAGGGTGATAAACCCTACACCCTCCCTCCTCCTTCCTACCTGCCTATGATGGCCGCCTGGATCGACATTGAACAAACAACTCTCGATGTATAAATAACGCTTTCTTCGTAAACAATGTCTACCGTAGCCCGACGTGGACGCGTTTCAACCGCTTTCTTTTCGAGATTTAACTTAAACGGATATGTTATCGTAGCTGGAGAAATGCAAAAAAATGGGATGAAATATTAATAATGTCCACTGACTGCGGAGTGGGGACGAAAACATGAATAGTGATGAATGTGATCTCATACTTCCCCAAACTTTTTCGTATTTGCTCATCAGAAAATCATTGACTTTTCTAGATTTTAAAACTTAATTTCCATGACCACCCAGCCCACTGCAAATTCAAAAAATATCATATTTGCAAATGTAAAGAATGCGATATTTGAGGAAAAATCGCTATTTTCTTGAAATTGACAGTTTCATTATTAATTTCTTCCACATGTTGTATGTTTGTGTTAACCAATAACTAGCCTTGTAACAATGCACGACTATTATTGATACCTTGAATTTCCCTGACTTCTCCAGGTCCCTTCAATTTTCCGGCCAATTCCAGGTGTTGCAGGTCTGGGGGAACCCTGTACTATCAGCAGAAATGAAAATGTTCAACTTTCCTGACCTTTTCAGGTTTTAAAACATTTCCCAGACCTGTGAAAATGGCGTGCTAATGTTAGGATTTCTATATTTATTGCTTATCACGTATAAACGAGGAATAAAACACATTTTCACAAGGAAACAGCAAATTTAGATTAGCCTACAATGAAGGGTTTAAAACGGGCAATTTCTTTCGCAGAATCGCTTGTCATCTTCTGATTTTTGTACTAACCAATAACTAGCTGCTATGCGAAATGGCATTGGTTTATTGAATTTCCCTGGCTGCTTCAAAGTAAATCAATTTCCCCTGACTTTTCCAGGTTACCCAAATCGGGGGGAACCCTATTTAATGTAATAGAAATATTTAGTTACTGCTTTAGAGTAGGTCCTATTGATATACTCGTGATTGGCCACATTATGGAGCCCTTTAAGGTGAATTACCCTCCCGCTACTCCTTAGTACTGAGCTGAATTGTGATGGATATTTCGAGGTGTGTCATTACTCAATTTTGGGTAATTTACCCAGGTTTGGGAAGCAAAGTCGTTTTTGTTCTAAAATTCCACACGTTCGGAATTTTGAACGAAATCGAAATTTCGTTGCCAAGTCGAACGCAACGGGCTATTGTCACTGGTGTTAAGGGTCACCCTGTAGTCACTATGAATTGAGTCTGAATCGTATGGAGGTCGTCGCAGTGAAATGAGGTCAGCTGCTGCTGGCGCATCGGGCTAAAGTCGGCCATATTGACTCGCCTCGCCTCGTATGTAGGACACTGTCGACGTCATCACTTTGCCCTTTACATTTTCACGATGAGGCCGAAACATAAACGAAGAGCTCTCTGCGCCACACACGTTGACAATGTGAAATTAGTCGGAAGTAAACGGCGTTTATAATGTAATGCGGATGGTAATTGGTATTATACATCAGGCTTGATGCCAGCTATGAAACCATGGGGAGTGTCAGGTTAACACTGATGGGTTAGTAAAGTCTCTAGCTCGTTGGTTAAACTAGCCACATACACGTACAGTAGGTCTATAAGGTATAGAAACGACCATTTTATCTGAAATAGTCTCACATACGGTGTATGTAGCAACTGCATGACTGGTTAAACTAGACACATAGGCTTGTAAGGCACAGAAACGAGCATTTTATCTGAAACAAAAGTCTTATACATGGTGTACATGTATGACTCAATGTAAGCGGATATAATCAAAGTTTACTTTAAGTGCCAAGTTTGCCACCTTGGTCCTATGACTCGCTAAAGTACAGTCCAAGTAACACGGGATGCTTGCGGTCATCAATTGTGGTTGTGACAGTGAACAGCGTGCGTTTTGTGTGTGAACGGCCTATTGGGCAATGAAAGTCCAAAAAATGACATGGTGCGGTACTAGACAACGGCAGATTTGGGGTTTGAAGACCACGTTTTGATAGTCAGACTTTTGTTTTAAAGTCAGGAAAAATCAGGACAAGTCAGGGAATTGAAAGTGAAAATTCCTCGAAATGTCAGGGAAATTGAGATAGTTTGCATCAGCCAATTAATTAGCCATCATCTTTTATAAAAAAATTGGCATAAAATCCATCATTTTCCATTTTTTTAAAAAAAATTTTCATGTAGAAAGTCAGGGAAATGACTGAAAAGTTGCAAGGGAATTTCAGGGTAATCGACTTAAGAATTTGAGTGGGAACCCCGCTTAAGTTTTTCACAATTTCGGATTGACATAATGTGCGCTATGTGGATGAATTTCCCCCATTTTTCCATTACTTCCGGGGGCCCCGGAAGTTGCGTAACTATGTCTGTGTTTTGAATTGTGCGCGCGTTTATGATGCTCGCGCACTGTGACGTCATTGCCCGGGTCAGCGCCTGACGACGCCATGGGCTTCTATTCCGCTTTCCCATTGGACGTTGGGGTGTGCTTTAATCAGCCAATGGCGGCGCTAGCCTCGTACCGAGGGCGCCCTTGCCTTAATTACCCGCCTGATATCGCATCGAAGCGGGCGTATTTGAAACGCCTTCTACCTGTACAAGGCCAAGAATGCATGTACTGTCGATTTCAGCTAAGATTGACAGTAATGCGGAAATGGGGAAAGCCAATACTGTTGAATTGACGATCATCCGGATTTTTTTTTTAACTTTTTTTAACACTGACCCTTTACGGTCAGTGTTTACTGTCATTATTCCTTTCCTGAGAGCAAGTTATCCGAAAATTCGGATGATCGTCTGTAAGGGCAATAGAACATTAATACTTGATCAGTACCCCGCACATTGCACGAGCAGTATTAATGTCCGTATTTGTTGAAATTGATTTTAATAATGACAATGCAGGGTTCCCATTACGCTGACCGTTTGAAGGCGATTGTCGATATTGCTGTCAATACTCAATACTGCCCCAGCAGTACATCTAACGAAGAGCCTCATCGGGACCCTGCATGGCTAGTAATACTGTCAATTTCATCAAATACAGAAGTAATGATGATTACGTAATGTGCGCAGTACTGATAGATTGACATTCCGTTTTGCTGAATTTTAGGTTAACTTTGTCAGTATCGGAACAATGATTAACACTGGCCGTTTTGGGTTGGATCGGCATTTGAGCCGAAATACTGATTGTAATACTAATCGTGTAGGGTCGTGCAACTATTGATTCGTGCTCCCTTTATTATTAACTTTTTATAGTTTGTCTAAGGGGGCATAAGTCATAATTTCTCACGTGGGAATGGTTGCTTAGCAATCTTGGTACGTTTTAACACCCTTGCTATGTGCTTTGGGGCCTCAGTACGTACCTTACACGATCAATAATACTGATCAATATGTGTTACTAGCTCTGAATACATAATACTGATACTAGTTTTGAACGCTTAGAAATCCTTTAGCATTGTCGTTACACATTTCAGAATCACTGCCATTGTGATTTGAAATTGACAGTAGTTTATTGACCACTTGCAACTGTTGCACCATAGGAGGCAATGATTAGACAGATCAACTTTCTGGCACGCCTGTAACGCCTCAAGT
>JAQGAF010002971.1:0-19652 GCA_034687865.1 Kryphioiulus occultus
AATTGATATTAAATTAACAATTAATACCAATTGCTGTCATTAAACCTATTGATTGAATTGTTAAACAATTCCAATTTCCATTTCCATTTAAATAATTGATATCAATTAATTTAACCAATTGATATTTTTACTTGGGCTGTACCGGTATAATAAAGCGTTCTATAGTAAAGTTACACAATTTGTTTCAAAATGGGAAGGGAAAATGGCATAAAACATGATGTCATCTAATATGTTTGTTGTGAGATACCAGGTTACATGTACATGTATATGTTATCAATTATGTGTCTGTGAAGATCAAATGACTTTGTAAAACTTTTGCTGTACACCTTATAACCTGTTTTAATGCTTCTACACTAGTAAATTGTTATAAAACGTCCACTTGATTACGTGGGTCATCAATACTGAACAAATCAATCAATACAAAACAAAACGTGTTATATTGCGAAGTTACAACTTGTTTGAAAACGAGAAGAAAAAAATGTTATTTAACATCTTGAGGTGTATTGATGAACCATGTAATCGATTTTGGGTTGATGGACTACACCCCCTACCACATGGTATAAAATTACTGATAGTTGAGTACTGAGTTGAATTGAATGTTTTAAATAACACTTATTCTTCTCATTTCCAAACAACTTGTAAATAACTTTGTTACTTAAAATTACTTAAAAAAAATTGTACCAGCCATAGCAAGTTATATATGACGTCATATGACAAATTGCGCAATGAAGGTCAAAACTGACTTGTTATGTTACTAGGTTTTGTTATAGAGTTAATACCAACATCTGTAACGTCCTTTGATCTTTGCTGACACAGCAAGAAAAAATGTTATTTAACATCATGTTATGTAACATTTTTTCTTGCTGTATCAGCAAGTATAACATGATGTTAAATAACATTTCTATTCACATTTACAAACATGTTGTATAACTTTGCAATATTCTAATACGTATTATAGTGTAAATTCAGCTTGAATATTATGCTGAACTTCTGAACCTGGCCTGCTTTACCATAGACAATATGAGAAAGTGGGCTTTTCCTAACGGCTTTCCCCGGTTAGCGCTCGTAAAGCTACGGCAGATTTTACACGTAGTTAGGTGTGTCCTCAGTACTGTATAAGAAAGAAAGCTAGGACAGGTCTACTAGACTGGTTAAAATAGCCAATTACCTACAGTATTTATTAGCACTTATCTCCTAAACACCTAGCCCGAAATAATTGCAGATTGCCATTAGATGTGAACTACACGCAATGCTATAGTACTTACTAGACAAGTACAGAATGCTGAAATACAGTACACAGTATTTTACACGCATTTGAAGCAAGGCATATTAAGTAGTGTACATACATGTACATGTACATTGTATACATGTAGTTGGTCAAGGTGACAAAGTTTGAGAACCATGAAGCTGTTAGCATGAATGAGCATCGAACATCTTGCAGGGAGGACAGGTAACGTACATACATGTATACATGTAAATCAATTAATAATCCATTGTCATGCTGATTTAAATTAGGTTTACTTACACTGTTCCTTGCGGCAATGTCAAATTAACGTTACGGAAAACCAGACGTTGTATACCGTTGTAAAGACGATAAGATTTTGATGCATTATCTACCTTTACGCTAACCTTTGACATTACGTCTGTGCGGATGTCTCCCTTACTGGAATTATTGTTGACCATGGTTGAAATCGAGTTGTTTTCAGCACGATGTTGCTCAAACTACAGCGTAAATTATGCCAGCCTATTATATATACCGGTATTGTACCCTTGCCAAATGTCAAAATAATGTGTATAATGTGGGAGGTGCAATGTCGCTTCCAATTCGTATCTCAATGCTGACGCAGCTAGATTTGACTTCAACCTTTGCTGCGTAGTCATTTTGCCATTAAGCTACAGCACATCTACATGCACATGTAATTTATAAATAAAACCAGTCTGATATGTTTCGAGCAGTTTTCCATTTCCAGCATTATTTATATTAAGGTTCGGAGCCCTCAAGGTGAATTGATACCTGGGCCCGTAACATTCATAACACATTTTAAAAAAATTTTGAGAATGACGAAATGCAGTCTAACTTATCAGTAATTCAGCAGCACGAACTTAAGTACACGATTGACAGAAATATTGTCCATATTTGCTGATAATTTTTCTTATTCAAGATTTACTTGTGTATATAAGCTTGCTAAAGTACGCATTGCTGAATAACTGGCAACATACATGAATTTTTTATTTGTTCACATTTTTTTGAAAAACATTGTATTCAAGAAAACAATGTATAACGAAACGTTATATGCA
This sequence comes from Kryphioiulus occultus, assembly GCA_034687865.1. Taxonomy (NCBI): domain Eukaryota; kingdom Metazoa; phylum Arthropoda; class Diplopoda; order Julida; family Julidae; genus Kryphioiulus; species Kryphioiulus occultus. Next base: position 2,299 of record JAQGAF010002971.1, read on the forward strand.
AATTGTTTCAAAATGAGAAGAAAAATGTTATTTAACATGATATTATGTAACATTTTGCTTGATATATAGCAGGTCATATGTTGTTGTCAGGAAAGATCAAAGGACGTTATCAAGTTGTGCATTCACTATACCGGGTGGAAAAAAAGTCTATTTTTCACCCGGTATAACTTAACATTGTAATATAAAAAATCTGTTTTTAACTTTGTAGAGTAATTTGTCATTGACGTCATCTATAACTTGTTATGGATGGAACAACTTTTTTAAAAGAAATTTTATGTAACAAGATATACAACTTTTTTCAAAATGCGAAGAAAGAAATGTTATTTATAACACGTTTTTAAAAATTTTACAAGTACACGTATAGATAAAACATGTTAATGTTATGTTAAAGTCCTCTGTTAAAGTCCTCTGATCTTGACCAACACATTATGGATAAAATTTAACGTAGTCTATCACAAGAAACATGTTACATAGCATCGTGTTATATAACAATTTTCCGTCTCATTTTGAAACAAGTTGTATACGTAAACTTTTTAACGTTTTGTTAGCCGAAAAAGTTGCACAACAGAGTTGAAAACTAATTTGTTATATTACAATGTTTTGTGATATAGTGGTTCTTCAGCTTAGACACTAAGAAAGTGGGCTTTTCCTAACGGCTCGCATGCCTGCAGTGATTGCCTGTGGTTTGGGCAGGCAATATAAAAAAAATTATAAAGAAGTAACATTTTAGGTTAGTTTAAAATTACGTTAGGTATGGTTTGAATAAGCGCAAAAAAGGATAAACTGCGACCTTGTCTAATAGACAAATAGGTTTGAAGTATTCATATTTCGGCATATTTGGAGTACGGCATATCCCGTAGTTTAGCCAGATATTATAAGACTATTTCAGCAAAATGCATTACTTTCAGACGTTTTGGGACCACCCCATTACATGACTGTAATTTTAAATTGTGGGTCTCAAAGCCGTGTGAATGCAAGCTGTTGAGAACTTAAAGCTGTCAGAATGAATGAGCATCGATAATCTTGCAGAGAGGACATTGGCTTTTTAATTAGGTCATCTGACTTAATTAAAAAGCCAATGTCATGCTGTTTTAAATTAGGTTTACTTACACTTTTCCCTGTGGTAATGTCAAATGAACGTGACGGAAGACCAGATGTTGTTTTCCGTTGGATGAACGATACGATTTCGAGGCGTTCTCTACTTTTACGCTAACCTCTGACCTTTCGTTTGTGAGGATGCTTCCCTTACTGGAATTTCTGTTGATCATGGTTGAACTCGAGTCGTTTTCCAGCTCGATATTGCTCAAACTACAGTGTGAACCAAATCAGCCAACAACTTCCGCTGTTGCCAAAAGACAGAAAAGCGTGGAGAATTAGGGCAGTGATGTTTCCTATTTTTATCTCGATGCTGACGCAGACTTTAACCTTCACATACGGAGCTGGTATTGAAATCTTGCGTTTAAGCTAATTTATGCATAAAACTGGTCTTATCTGGCTCTAGCAATTTCCAATTTCCTACATTGTTTCTACTAAAGGCAAGGCGGAAGGTGCAGCAGAGTGAAAGTTTGCATACTAAACTTGCTTTTACAAATAATGTCTGTCACTTTAACAAAAAAAAGCCTGTCACTAAAAGCATGTACACGAAACGTAGTAGTTATTCAGTACACGACTGATGGAAACATTCTCTACATTAACAAAAAATGACAACCAACAAAAGAACGTAACTCACTAGTTATTCAGTACACAATTAATGATTTTGTTATTCGAGATTTACCTCGTTCTGGTTTCGCTTAAACTTGCCATGAACTATATTATCAACACATATTGATAATCTTTCTATCAATCGCGTACTAAAGTAAGTGCTGCTGAATAACTGAGTAAAACCGGTCAGTTATTCATGTATTTTGTATTTACATGTATTTTTATTTTTTTAAATGTTGTATGAAGGAAAATTTCAGACTGAGGAATCAATTTTTTCTGCTTTATTGCGCTTTACTGTAATTCATTTAGCTACCCAACCGCGAGGCAAACACTGTCAGCCTACGAGCGTTACGAGAAACCCACTTTCTCATAGTGTCTGTGTAGCAGGGCATACTCTGTACTACAGCCAAAATTAACTCCCTCGTCAATCAACATTTTTGGAGATAAATTCCGAAAACGATTCAATGTAAAAACAACAATAATGAAGGCAAAAAAAGGGCATATTTGCAGAATTTGGTTGCAAACTGGATCAAGAATGCTGGATTTTTACCAAATGTTTTATAAAATGCCAATGAATTCTCATCGTATGGTCAATCCCCTCACCTCCTCTATAAGATGATGATATACTACATGAACGCCCCTTGAAATATGAAAGAAATGTGGCAAACGAAAAAGATAATAGTAGTTTCACTCATCCCGAGTGCAAAATGTTGGTCAATACACAACATTTACTGTATTTTATGTAAAATTATGTTTTTATTTTCAAAAGTACCATACTCAACGATATGAATCCAATGGTGTAAGCCATTGAGATGGCCAGTGAGCAAAACATTTCTGAGAGATAAAATCCCTTTTCGAAATAAATGGCAGTAATGGCTCTCACCGGATAGGCTTGTGGCAAGGCCAGGGAAATCACTCGAAAAAAATGCGGCACTGACATCAAAGGCCAAATCCCTCCTAAAATAATTTCAATAAATGCAGCATCTCAGATACGTTTGCAGATGAACTTGTAGAAAACTCAATTCAATTCAATTCAACTCAGTACCCTACTATCAGTAACTGAATACCGTGTGGTAGGGGGTGTAATCCATCAACCCAATTTAATCGGCAATTACCGGACAGGTTTATCAGACAAGTTTAATGACGGACTTGGGGAAATAACAGTCCTTTTTTTGGATGAAAATATTTAAAAATAGCCCGTATATACACGCAGGTTAATTTCTGGAGGGGAATAACCTTATAAAGGTCCAGGACATTCTATTATTGTTCTATTTTTTAAAGTTATGTCTCGATTACACTGTCATTTTCGACTTTTCTTTTAAAAAAACATAACTAAATGCACTCATCATTTCTTTAAGGTATTTCTAGTATTCTCACGTGCGGAGCTTGCGCAAGAGTGTAATTGCCTAATTTGTGCATTTTAATAATGCAAAATTGAGAAAACCTCCACCATTTGCAATAGTATATGCATGACGTACCTGAAACAGCACCAGTAAGCGCAATAAAAAATGAGACTAGAAGAAGCAGAAAGTACACTTGGTCACAAACAATCGACAGCAAAATCCCTGAAAAATATATTCAGAAATACGATCAGCATTATGGGAGCATAAAAACTACAGCTACGAAAAAGGCAAACTGCAAATTTCAAAACTTACCAAAAGTCATGCCACAAAATCCATGTGCGTATAAAACAACGAATGCCAGGAAAAACGAGCCCAAAGTGAAGGCACGAAGGCTGAACACGAATGCAGAAATGGTCAACAATAGCAGCTGGACGATGCCACAAACCATCAAGATGACCAACAAGCCCAAAACAATCTCTGCCGAAGTCACACCTGGTGGTTAAAATGGGAATGATGCCAAGGTACAGCAATGAAACGATTAAATTATGATTACCTTATCATAGGTTTCTACCTGCTACAACACTCCTTTCTATATTGCCATTTTCGATGTCCACAAATAGGGTCATGACGGCCACAGCGGCTGGCGCATAAAACATGGCCCTGAAACATTAATGTAGATTGTCACAATTCACTAATGTTTTCTAATTATACAGTTTGGAAATGAAAACTTTAGAAAATCTTACATGGCCACTAAATTTAGAATTTGCACCGTATTGCTGGGGATGGAAATGAATTCTATAGCTACTCTCTCGTACTGAAATGAATTTGAAAACTCGTATTAGTCCAATACAAAATCAGGGATAAACTTCGGTATAGTGCCTGCTAGAAATGTACACATGAGATGTATTTAAACTCGACCAAGTGCCTAGATATACACAGTACATGTACCTGTCCCCCACGTGTAATGGTAATGCATTTAGAAATGCATTATGAATGCATTATTGAGACTTAAAGTAGTTTCAAACAGTATTGACTAATATGTTTGAAAATGCATTTCCGAAAGCATTGAAAATGTGTTTTACGCAGTTTGTAATCTATTATGGAATGCATATTGCAAAGTATTATTTGTGTTGGAGAATATACCGTGTATTGCACACTGTAATGTACGATTAGTTCGTGTGCATTGTAATATATTTTGTTTGCATTGAAGAATGCATTTTACAATTTATTTTTCATGCATCGTGAAATATCAAAAGCGGTGCTATATTTCGTAATGTCTGGATTTAAAAAAATCCCAATTCTGAATTTTAAAAAAACATCCAAAATATTCAATAAATAAATTAGAACTGGCAATGAAATAAAGTTTCAAATTCAAAGATACATCAATTTGATTCCATTCAATGCAGCACACATACATGTGCATTAACTTTTGTATGTCGTTTCAAATACATTGTGAAATACACAAGTCAGTGTATTTTATAATGCATTAGTGAAATGCATTTTTGTTTACATTACCGAATGTATTTCGTGTTGTAATAAAAACGACAAATGTATTCGCAATATATTTTGCAATTCGCACAGCGCATTTCACAATGCATTTCCTTTCCACGTGGGAGGTCTAGCTGTCGGAATTTGTCCTTTTATTTTTGTGTTATTTGTGTTCGACCAAAACTAACTTACCCTCTCTGAACTAACCAAACTATGTAATGTCTGATTTAGCTGCCCCTAATCACCAGGCAATCACTGCCAGCCTAAGAGCCTTAAGGAGCAGCCTGCTTTCTTATAGTGTCTATCCTAAAGCAGGGGCTATACCGAATTACACCCAAAGTAGTTTAAATGACAAAAAGTCCAAAACATACGTAGATGATAGGACGGGCTAGCGAATAATCCAATCCTTGCCAACTGTAAGTCTTGTAGAGGAAGCGTTCATACGCGCTCAGCAGCTGGATTCCTAGGAACACGCTTTGTGCATCTAAAAATAATTCATATTTTGGATTTTAGAAACGGGCTGGTACCATTAAAACCCCAAGGAAAATGTCTGGCTATTGCATTTTTATTTGCTTTTTTGAAACTTATTAGCTTTGAACTTTTAACTATAGTAAAAAGCCAAAAGTATTCAAAATGTAATAAATGTTTTAATTTCGTGTACGAAGAGCTGGTTGGCTTAGTGAATAAAAATGGTCCACTTTCACACATTTAGGTAACAACAAAACAAGGTTTGAACAGATGAACTAACCAACGGAATCTAGAGTTATGCTGATAATACTGTTGTTTGAGGCTGCCTTCACAAAGGGAAAATTGGTGATTCTGACAGGTCAACAAATTGCAACATTAATAATTTGTGTTAAAATTTCATATAACTCATCATCAACTCGCCTGTCCAAATGTGCATCTGAAAAGTTCTGTCCGATGACAATAAATCCACGCAAGTGTCCACCACGAAGAGCATCCAAGGCGTTGGAATCCGAATCAAATGTTTGCTGAAGAAAAAAAAAGACATAAATGACAAAAAATTCTAAACTTGATTTCCAAGAAAACCAGATCACCTTGCTTACAAGATGAATAATGTCATCAGTGAGAAGAGCCAGGTACTGATCCCCCCATATACCACAGTCGTCGTTGACCAGTCCAATTTTAGCCTGACCCACGACCTCGCTGAATGCGAAAATGCCACTGACCACTCCTAAGCAAGGTAACAGAAGTGCATATACGAGTGCCCTGCAAAAATATCCATATCAAAGCATTTACAAATTATGAGGACTGACTTACTTCAAAAAAGGTATAAATAAATGGACATCTTGCAAAGTTTTTATTTGATATTCCTTATGGGGATTATTGGACGACCTTTTCCATTATATTGTTGGAAATAAATATTTTTAATTGAAAAATTGTTATTCCAATGATGACAAATATGTAACAAGTTTTTGAAGCGCTTTTTATTATGGTTCTACAAAGAAGCCATTTTAGAATAAAGATTTGTTCAATTTTGTTTTATGGTGAACATGAAATTACTATAAAACGAAATATTTTCCATAAATATATTCATGATGATTGTAACAATTTTTTTGAAAAAGTGCTCCCAGCAGAGTACATTCATTTTATTGATGACATGAATTTAAAAATCCAAAATTTTTTAGGAACAAGCATTGATGTTTATTTTTAAATTCCTCTTCCAGGCTTCTAGGAGCTAAGACCTCTGAATATCACTGAAAATGACAGTTTCATCAGAAGACTGAGTTGAATCTAATATTAGGTGGTTTCAAAAATATACTGCTTGATATCAAAACTGATTTTTTAAAGTTGCATAATTTGCAATTTTGCACACTTTCCGAACACATACTGTAACTGCATATATCACGACACGAATTGACCCTTACCCTTGGAACCGGAACAGATGTATCCAATTCCTAAGGATGATTGCTTTGAGTACGAAAAACCTCACACGAAAGTCCCTCAATGAAAGTGACCTTGAGTCACCTTTGTAGTTCTTACGGTTTTGGTGCTGCAATACATCGTTTGTGGAATCATCTTGGGCCAAATGTTCAACTTTTTCAGTTTCAATTTTCCGCATGGGGATCCAGACATCGGAAGACTCGGCATTGATTTCTTGGTCAAAATCAAAGCTTGAGGTAGAATTGCTGCAGATCTGGAGGAAAACGTCTTCAAGAGATTCACAACTGAACCTTTGCAGTAGGTTCTCCGTGTAGTCCTCAACGACCAATCTACTGTCATGCATCAGGCCAACCTAAATTGTAGAGCAGAAAAACAAATAAAACTAACATCCGGTTTCAGCATTTTGACATCAACCAATGATCCTAGAATACATCGGAGGCTATCATAAATCATATCGCAATGTTAAATCATATTTTGTAACAATAACAATGCCAAAGATCAAAGGTCATCTGCGCTCACTTTATGCGCTGACCTGGCTTCTTCTATGTAGTGCGTGGTCAATATCATGCTGGTATTCTTCTCATTGGCCAGTTTCAGGAGGTGCTCCCACATGCTGAAAATGAATGAGAATTGGCAGTTGAGTAACAGAGAACTACTTTCGTGACCTTTGACCCTATGTTCTCACTTTTTCTTTGTTATGCAATCGATGCCCACTGTTGGCTCGTCCAAGAGCAGCAATTTTGGCTCGTGGATGAGCGCTGTTGCAAATGCAACTCGCCTCAGCTCCCCTCCACTACAACGAAAACGGAAGTTCATTCAAAAGGTTTCGAAAATGACCAGTGGTCAAAATTTGTCAATTTTTACCTAAGCTGGCTATTGAGCGTGTTGGCAGATGGCAGGTTGAGAATTTGGATGAAGTAGACGATGGCGTCGTTTATTTTTTTCTGGGACATGCCAAGAATGGTGCCATAGTAGGTCCAGCACTGAGCGATGGTCAGCGTCTTGGGGATGCATGCTTCCTGAAAATCCATATTCTGTGTTGGTGGTGGCCAATGGTCAAAAGTAGGTTTCAACTTAGTGAGAACAAAGGTGATTACCTGGGGCATGTATCCAACACCTGGTCCAGGTACGCCGCTCGCCGCTGTCCCTGGACAATGTCCGAACACGGAAACTGACCCCTCGTCCAATCCCTGTCGCCCCAGAATGCATCTGATCAAGGAGGTTTTACCGCAGCCGCTTGGCCCAAGCAAAGCATACCTGAAAATCGAAGTTTATCATTTGACTGTAATAAGTCATTTTTATCGATTATCCAAGCGGATATTACATGCATGTTCATGTTATAACATTTGTCCAAATTTCTTCAATTGCAATCTTTCACTTCGATAAAATTTTTCCATTATATCATTTTACTCATTTATATTTTTTCTTTCAAGTCGATGACACTATTTATCATTAGTTTAGGTCACAAAGTCCTACAAAACTAATTGTCGTGCGCATCATTGCTGATAACGTGCCAATCACTATAACTCAGTCCAAAATCAGGTCATGAACATTTGGCGTTGATCCCATTAAAAATGGTAACTTACAAAATGAAAAACTCAACAAATTACATAATGTAATTTGCCCACAATGGGTTAATTCCATGATTAGTGTTTCTGAGAAAATTTCTGTGGATAAAAACAAGCTAAACTCCATTATTTCGGAAGCATTTTTCGACGCCCATTTTTATACGCTCTGTTCCAGCTTAGACACTTTGAGAAAGTGGGCTTCTCCTAATGACCCATAGACTGGCTGTGATTGCCTGCGGTTGGGGCAGGCAAGATAATGAATCTACATTTAAGACTCAATGTCTCAACTGTACTGAGGATTTTTAAATCGGCCCTCAGCATAATCATGAAAGGTTTGAGGTTTATTTCATTTGCACTCCTCACGCATATTTTATAAAACCCAACTCGGGTTTCTATCCTCAAATTCATCATGTTCTGCATTTTTCACTCCCCAACTCCTCATATACAGTAACTGTATGAAACATGAAATCCTCAAATTCCCACAGCTGTCTCTCAAATTCATAAATTCCGCACACTCCTTAAAGTTTATGAAATAGGATACATGCCTCAATTCTCCAAGCATCCCATATTTTTGAGGAGTGGTGATGACATGTTTGTTAAACAGAATTATAATCAATTATTTTCTACTCGCACTTCACTCCTCATCCACAACTCCTCACTCCTCAAAGTTTTATGAAATAGGGCCCACATAACGAAAAGACAAAAAAAGGATAAATTGCGACAAATAACACAGTTGACATGGTTTTCTACTAGTGAAGTAAGGTTGAAATTCACATAAAGTTTGTACGCAACTGTAGCAGGGCATATTCCGTAGTATAGTATTATACGGTTAACATACAGTATTTGTGTAAAAAAATGCTTTATTTTCAGAATATTTCTGTGGCACTGTTTGAGACCACCTCATGGCCATGGTTGCCATTCTCAACAGAGGGTCAAGGTGGCTAAAGTCTGAGAGCATCGGTCAACTTGCAGAACAGATAGACGACGTAATTAATAGCCAATATCATGCAGTTTTAAATTAGGTTTACTTACACTGTTCCCTGTGGCAACGTCAAATGCACATTGCGGAATACCAGCTGTGTTTTGCCTTTGAACGAACGATACGATTTCGAGGCGTTCACTACAGATACGCTCAACGTTGATCTTTCGTTTGCTTTTCTGTTGACCATGGTTGAAATCAAGTAGTCCTCCAGCACAATACTGCTCAAACTGCGTCGTACATCACGCCAGCCTGCTATATGAAATTTTATTCTCGTCCAATGGCGTATAAAAATGTTTATAAAATTAACTGTTATCGCTATGCTGACGCTGCCTCTAAAGTTTAACTTCAACACTTGATATCGTGCCAAGATATGAGTCAATGTCATTTCCTTTCCGAAGGGTATATTTAACTTTGAAACACATGTGCGATACCGCTGTGTGGCTCCGATAAATAGATATACACCCAAAACTGCTATTCGAATTTCGAAACCTACATGTACGTCAGTCTGGTTATCAGAACCCCGTTATGGTCCCTGTAAACATGCATGAAATTCGCTCTAAAAACTTTTCGAATAACACACTATGAAAAGTTGCTGTTGAAAAAACGTAGTACTTTTAACTCCATATTTTGTGTTTTGTGTGTGCCCGAGTTAAAACGTAATTTATTTAGCTGCCCAACCGCCAGGCAATCACCGCCAGTCTACGAGCCGTTAGGAGAAACCCACCTCTCATTGTGTCTATGGCGGAGCAGGGCATATTCTGGAATACAGCCACATTAAACTACCTCCTCGTACATACATGTATATCGTCAAACAGAGATGGGAAAGCGATATGGGTTTGCAGTAGATCTCCAAATAAATTTGAGATAAATTGTGAAAACAAATAAACTTGAGATAAATTGTGAAAACAAATAAACTTGAGATAAATTGCGAGAACAATCCTATTTTTTGAAAAGCACCAGAAATAACGGATTTTAGGTGTACGTTTCTTAAAATGTGTTGGCTGTAATGTTTATCAGTTTAGTTACATGTGAACAGTAATAATGGAGCGATCCTCAAAGGCATAGAGGGTAACTGCTCCTATAGTCAGCCACTATGTATTAAAACAGTTATAAAGGTCAATGGGCGAATTTCTTGTGTTAATTAATTCCATATATGGTGAGCTAATTAACACGAGAAATTAACCCATGTTAGTAAATAGTGGCTGACTTAATATTGGTGCAGTCAGCCTATTTGCAGAAGTTGTTTTTGGATAACTGGATGACAAATGTTGGATTTTCACGGAATGTTTTTATAAAAAAGCCAATGATGTCTCTTAGCTTGGCTACCCCATCCCCCTAAGTTGATGACATACTACTTGAACGCCCTAGATTATCGGAAGCATATGAATACTTGAAGTTAATTATGGAGAAAAATACAAGATACGAGTGCCTTCGCCCTTTCTAGAGTGCAGCACTTTAGCCACAACACTACATGTAATATATTTTGCGCAAAATTATTTTTTTATTTTCAAAAGTACCATATTCAATGATATGAATCCAATGGTGTAAGCCAGTGAGACGGCCAGTGAGCAAAACATATCCGAGAGGTAACATCCCGTTTGTAAATAAATAGCAGTAAGGGCTTTCACCGGATAAGCATGTGGCAAGGCCAGGAAAATCACTCGAAAAAAATACGGCACTGAAGACAAAGGATATGCCCCTCCTAAAAATAATTTCAATGATTGCAACATTTCAGAAAAGTTGGCGTATAACTTAGAGCAAGAACAATAAGTTTAATAATAAACTAGTTTAGATGAAAATAATTAAAAATAGCCCTTGGATTCATTTCTGGAGGGGGATCGGATCCATATACTGTACATAATCGCCAAAAATTGACCAAAATTCCGAAACGAGCAAGTACATTGTCTGAATTTAGAGCTGAACGTGCTCTGCAAATATAGTATTCTTATTGCATTTTTATGTGCTTTTAAAAATGTTAAGTTGAACATAGCCCCCAGATATATCTAAATGGATATGGTTTGAGTAACATGTATATACGTGTATGTTTTGTGATTTTAAGGTGAGTTTTAACTACACTGCAGTATTTTGTATTTGGATGGTTTTGGCCACCCTACCCATAGGGGCTCAATGCCTAGTAACTTTAAAAAAAATGTTTATGAAAATCTACTATTTATCTAATTTTTCTTGTAAAAATAATGTGTAAATTATATTGCTAAGCATGAATGTACTTTAAAAGCATAGAAAATTAAAAAAAATTCCACCATTTGGGAAATTATAACGTACCTGAAATGGCGCCAACAAAGTAGATAAGATATCCCACTAGAGGCAGCATAACGTACACATGATCGCAAATAATCGACAGAAAAATCCCTTTAAAATAAATCAGAAACATAATCAAGCTTTGGGAGTAACAATATAACGCAGGAAAAGACAAACTGCAGGTTTGAAAACTTACCAAAAGTCATGCCGAACAATCCATGGGCGTACATAACAACAAATGCCAGGAAAAACGAGCCATAATTGAAGGCATGAAGTCTAAATACGAATGCAGTCATGAGCAGCGACATCAGCTGGACGATGGCAAACGTCATCAAGACGACCAACAAGCCCAAAATAATCTCTGCTGAAGTCACACCTGGTGGAAAATGGAAGTTATTCCAAGATACAGCAATTATAGGTGAAAATGTTATGATAAATAAGTGGTTTCTACGGTACCTGCAACGACACTCCTTTCAAAATGACCGTTTTTGATGTCCACAAAAAGGGTTAAGACAGCCACAGCGGCCGGTGCAAAAAACATCGCCCTGTAACGTTATGCAAATTATCTCCAATGTTGCCTAATTCGATAACCGATAAAGAAAATTGCGAACTATCTTACATGGACGCCAAAGTTATAATTTGCATCATATTTCTGGGGGCGGAAATGTATTCCACAGCTACTCTCTCAAACTGCAATTCATGTGTAAACTCGAATTAGCCTAACACAACATCAGAGAAAAAAGTAGGGATAAACTTCGGTATAGTGCCTGCTCCGAATGTGTACGAGATATTTATATTTCAGCCAATTATCGCGTATAGAAGAATTACATCTGTCCTAGATATCGGAATCTATCCTTTTTATTTTTACAATCGTGTATCTATCTTTGGCGTTTTCCGTTTCGACCTTGCCTAATTCTTTTTAACCAACTTCGCTAGGTCCTAGAATGCCGAAATGCATAGTACAAAGCTTCAATTCGGGGAACATGTAATACTATTAATATTTTGTGGATGAATGTACCGGTAGTTTTCTTCATGTGTTTACTGGCAACTGTAAGCATATTTCGAAATATTCTTGAGTCTGTCCACATGTAATGGTAACGGATTTAGAAATGCATTATAAGACAGTCATTGGAAAATGCATTTTAAAATGTCTGTAGATTGCGACAAATGTAGTTTCAAACTGTATTGACAAATATATTTGAAAATTCGTTTGTAATACATTTTGGAATGCATATTTCAATGTATTATGTGTGTTGGAGAATGTGTTGTGTAATGCACACTGTAATGTATTGTATTTACACTGAAGAATGTACGTTACAATTTATATTCCATGAATTGTAAAATGCCAAAAGCCTTGCTATATTTCATAATTTCAAGGTTTAAGAAAGGCTTAAGAAGGTTAATGAAATAAAGTTTAAAATTCAAAAATTACATCATTTGCATTCAATTCAATGCAGCAGACATCTTTTTAAGTATGTACTTTCAAATACATTGTTAAATGCGCAAGTCAGTATATTTCATAATGCACTCTTAAGTGAAATGCATTTTGGTTTACATTACCTAATGTATTTCGTGTTCCGAGAAAAACGACCAATGCATCCGCAATATATTTTGCAATTCGTTGTGCATTTCACAATGCATTTGAAATGTATTTCCTTTCCATGTGGGTGGTAAAATACATTCGAAGGAGTTTGGTTGGAAAGAGCCCAGGTAAAGGATACGTCTTATTTTGTGTCCAGCCTATCATTAACTAACCTAACAATGTATTGCCTGATTTGATTGCCCCTAAGAGTCAGGCAATCACTGCCAATCTAAGAGCCATTAGGCGCAGCCTACTTTCTTATACCGGTAGTGTTTATATTAGAGCAGGGACTATACCGTAGTTCACCCTAAAGTAGTTTAAATAATAAAACGATAAAATCGTACGAAAATGGCAGGACGGGCTACAATACTGTACATCTTGTAGAGAAAGCGTTCATAAGCTTTCAGTAGGTGGATTCCTACGTACATGCCTTGGGCATCTAGAGTGGAAACGCATATATTAAATAAATTCTAATTTTGTATTGTTATTGAGGAATGGGAATGCATGTATCTTCATGGTTAACGTTTCAGGACCCGGTTTAATAAAAGCTACCTGCTTCATAAAACAAGATAACAGCGTCCATTTGTGTAGCTTTAAAACTTTTCACTGTCACAAACTTAGCCAAAATCAAAACAAGATTGAATAGAGGACTAACCAACTGTATCTAGCATTATGCTGATAATGCTGTTGTTCAACGAGGCTGTCTTCAGCATGGGAAAATTGGTGATTCTGAAAAGTGACCAAATTACAACATTAAAAATGTGTGGAGATTGCATACAGGGATCATCGTCAACTCGCCTGTCCAATTGTGTATTAGAGAACTCCTGTTCGATGACTATAAATCCACGCAAGTGTCCATCACGAAGAGCATCCAAAGCGCTAGAATTCGAATAAAAAGATTGCTGAAGAAAAAAAAGACACACATGCATCACTAAGTACTCGAAATATCATTTCCAAAAAAAATCCCATCTGCTAACCAGCTTGATAATGTCATCAGTGAGAAAAGTCAGGTACTGGTTCCCCAACATACCACTGTCGTTGTTGACAAGACCAATTTGAACCTGACCTACGACCTCTCTGCTCGCGAAAATGCTGCAGGCGACTCCAATGCAAGGTAGCAGCACGGCATATATGAGCATCCTGAAATAATATCCAGCAAAGTATTTAAAAATGCTGAGGACCGAGTTCATGATAATTAGCGGTAAAACGACTTTGTCATCACATTGTTCGAAAAAAAATTTTGAGTTGAAAAGTTTGTATTCCGATGGTGAGAAATATGAAAAAGTTTTTGAAACACTTTTCATTATGGTTCTACAAAGAAGATTTGTTCTATTTTGGTTGATGGTGGAGCCGAGTTCATTCAATCCATGGATGACATGTGTTTAAAAATCCAGTTTTTTTAAAAAAGTGAATGTTTTCCATCCATCTTATGAATTCTCCCAGGAGATCGCAAGTCAATAGATGAAAAATAATTTTCAATGACTCTGGTATAACATGATTGCGCTGAATGTGCTACCATGCTATAACATGGTTATTAGATTTTAGAACCTAAATATGCTCAACAGTGTTATCACCAAATACGAAAAACTTCCTTACCCTGGGAATCGACACAGATGGAGCCAATTTCGGAGGATGATTGCTTTGAGCACGAATGACCTCACACAAAAGTCCCTCAGCGAAAGTGACCTTGAACCACCTCCTTTGCAGTTATTGCGGTTTTGGTGCTGCATGACATCATCCGTGACATCATCCGTGACATCATTTTGAACCAAATAACGAACTTTCACTGGCTCAGTCTCTTTCATGGGGATCTTAATATCGGTCAAATCCACCTCGACTACTTGGTGAAAATCTGAGCTTGGCCTTGAACTGCAGCAGATCTTGAGAAAAACACCTTCCAGAGATTTGCAACTGAATCTTAGCAGCAAGTTCTCAGTGTAATCCTCAACGACCAAACTATTGCCGTGCATCAGGCCAATCTAGATGACAAGAACAAATAAGATAAGACTAACATCCGGTTGCAGCATTATCCTTTCGACCAATGAGCTTAGATTCATCGGAGGCTTTTTTAACTTAAAAGCAAAGTTGCATTTAGGAGCGGGGTCAGATACATTATAAGTAGAACCTCTGTAGGTAGACCACCCACGGGACTGTCGCAAACTGGTCAACATATGGAACGAGGCTTGTACTGCATGTACTTACATTTTACAATAAACATTCATTACCCGGTACAGTAAAAGTATTGCTAATGTGCTGCCCTCTACACTGTATAAATACAGTTACTGTTCAGGGGTGTACAGTATAGGGTTTGCAAGCAGCCTATACATTTAATCATCCATATCGTTACATGTTAAGAGCATGCTGGTCAACATACAGAGAGTAAATTACTAATATGTGTCATAGTCAAAGTGGTCAACATACAACATACAGGGGTGCAGGTGGTCAACATGCAGAGGTCATCTTCCATTGAGTTAATGTGGTGACTGCCCGGTCAGTTAAAATGTGGTGAACATAGGGAGGTGGTCAATATGAAGAGGTGGTCAACTTTGGAGGTTCTACTGTAGTTTAGGTTAGGGTACGTAAGGATAAACACTGAAGGGATTATACCGCAGGCAAAAATGTCAAGCAAAAATGTATCAGAACAGCGTTTTGTGACAATAATAAGGCCAAAGATCAAAGGTCAGCTACGCTCACCTTATGGGCGGCCCTAGCTTCTTCTATGTAGTGCGTGGTCAATATGATGCTGGTATTCTTTTCATTGGCCAGTTTCAGGAGGTGCTCCCACATGCTGCCAAGAAGTTGAGAATTAATTAACTGAGCATTGTCATCCGTGGTGACCTCTGACCCTAATTTTTCTCACTTTTTCTTGGTTATGCAATCGATGCCCACTGATGGCTCGTCCAAGAGCAGCAATTTTGGTTCGTGGATAAGTGCAGTTGCAAAAGCAACACGTCGCAGCTCTCCACAACTAAAACAGGAAGTTCATCAAAAAAGTCAGCGAAACTGACCAGTAGTCAAAATTTGACATTTTCTACCTAAGCTGGCTATTGAGCGTGTTGGCAGGTGGAAGGTTGAGAAGTTGGATGAAGTAGACGATGGCGTCGTTTATGTTTTTCTGGGACATGCCCAGAATGGTGCCAAAGTATGTCCAGCACTGAGCGATGGTCAGCGTCAAAGGGAGGCAGTTTTCCTGAAAATTCAGATGCTGTGTTGGTGGTGGCCAATGGTCAAAAGTAGGTTTCTCCTTAGAGAGAACAAAGTGAGTTACCTGAGGCATGTATCCGACCATTGGTCCAGGTATGCCACTCGCCACCGTGCCTGGACAATGTCCGAGCACGGAAACTGATCCCTCGTCAAAGTCCTGTAGCGCCAGAATGCATCTGATCAACGAGGTTTTTCCACAGCCGCTTGCCCCAAGCAACCCATACCTGAAAAAAACTACAATTGTATACAACTGTAATAGACTACATTTTACTTATCCTAAAGAAAATTATTATGTAACTTGCGACATTTGAGCTAACTATACGTTCGTTGTATTTGAATTGGTTGACTCGGTAACACAATTTCTCCAATCTACAATCTTGGACATCAATGAAAATTGACCTTGATTTTTTTTAGAAAAAGAAATGAATTGAGACTTGTCTTTTCTTTAGACCACAAACAGACAGACAGGTGGTCATTAGGTGCTGAACCATGCAACAAAATAAGTCAGACAACACATTTCACTGTATGGGTCACGATCCAATGAGGGATGGTGGATCGCAAAAGGTTTTTGAAATGTGATAATTTTGTAATTGTTTGGAAATGGTAAAGGATTAAAAAATCGGTCAAAGAGAATATGAAAAACTGACCAAATTACGTACTGCGTTAATTTTATGATTAACATTTATGAGTAAAGTTTTGTGGAGAACAATAAGCTAAACTCTGTTATTGCAGCAAAATTTTCGCCTATACCACGCTCCAAATATTACGGTGTACTTCGGAATATGGTCTTCCCCAGCATAGACACCATGAGAAAGTAGGCTTTTCCTAATGGCTCGCAGGGCGGCAGGGATTGCGTTTGGAAAGGGCAGGCAATAAAAAAGAAAATATAAAGAAATGACATTTTTTAGGTTAGTTTAAAATTACGTTAGGTGTGGTTAGGAAAAACGCAAAATAACCAACAAGATGCACTGCGATAGCTAGATATGGGCCCTTTTTCACAAATTTATGGAGTTGTACTTGTATGAGGTATGGAGTATGCTGGATACCTGCATGGAATTGTATTTGTATAATGTTGTGGATTGTACTCCATACCTCTATACAAGTATACAGCTCCATACATGGTTCATACCAAAATTCGCAACTCAATTTCCCTGACTTCCCTAACTTATCAAAAAAATGTCACATGTAATTAAAATTAATTTCATCTACAACACTACAATTAACTATATTTTTTGTAATTTTCATTATACAGTTGGCAAAAAAAGTCTGTGAACACTATGAAAATTGTCGTTTACAAGAAAAATAAATGAAGTACATTGTTC
>JAQGAF010002972.1:0-19652 GCA_034687865.1 Kryphioiulus occultus
CCGCTGAAAACTGTTTCGCGTAATCTCACGTTATCTATGGGAACTTAACATTGGATTCCAAGTACCGATAGAATGTTGTCTGCGCAATATGTCGCGCATCCCATAGGGTGGCGCTGAACGCGAGTCACATTACGTGACTTAAGCCGACTCAAAATATATCTTACTTTCATGTTTCAGTCAGAAAATGCGCCTTGCTCTTTGCTTCAGACATAATATTTGCTTGTTTTACTTTCCAGACATTAGAAAAGACTAAATACGACTATGTTTTTACAGTGTATCAAAGTGCAAATGACGTTTTTCCACACAAAAAACCTATGATACACGTAAAATATACATTAAAACAGAAATGTCTCGTGTATACGTATGACTTTCGTATGCATAATTCACGAACGTATGATTTTTCTTATGCGCAGCCGCAATCGACATTTTCGATGCGGTAGTCAAAAGATCATTAAAATAAATTTGCCGACATGCCAAAGCCATTCGCATAACCCGAGGCCAGGTTTTTATTTTTCTGCATTTGTTTATAAATACATGGATGCTATTTGCGCTGGTTGGGGGCACCTAAAATCCACATTTGACATTACGGCTCGTGTTTTATGCCTTGTTATTTATTTATCGTGAGTTGGAAACGAAGGAATGAGTCGCTAAAATAAAGGTTAAGCTTAATGAGATGCCCAGAAGAGCGTGTAATAACTTTTTAAGACGCCATATCGGCTTTCTTAGGGTTAAAAAAAGCCAGTATTTCGGCGAAATATACTCGTGAAGGGGAGAAAAACTTATTTCGTCCTTTGCAGAAAATGAATGCATTCGACGTAATGACATTGAAAATCGGAATCCACCCACTGCCAACTTGCTCGTTAATTTCAGTTATGTTTTCTGCTGGGGCTAAAGCGTCAAATATTAATTTTAACGAAAGCTGAATGAGCTTCGGTGAAAATAATAAGCGAGAAATGAAAAACTCAGGGCTTCTGGTGACTCAATTAAGTCGAAATAGGATTTTGCACGTTTTCAAAACAACTCGTTAGGCGATGGAATTGGTGCCAAATGCACTAAAATGTACATTCAATTCAATTCAATTCAACTCAGTATATTCACATAATATTCATTATCACCTAATATTTCAAAGAAGAAGTCCTCAAAATGCAGTGTTTGAGATCTAGTGGTTTTAACCTCTTGTGTTCGCATCGTTGCTAATATTAACACGCTAAAATCCAATATTTCTTGTATTTTTTCAAAAATTTTGCCTATGGCAGTCTGTTAATTATTAATATTATTATTTCTTCTTACAAAATTGTGGGCTAATTCCATCATTTCGTGATCAGATTTATAATTTCTAAAATTTTCGCCATATGGTACATTTGCTTGGAGCAAATCTGTAAAAACTGTTTCTTGAAATTGACTGGAATTTTTATTGTTTTTTTATGGACATCTCACTTGTGATCGGTATTTGTAAAACAGTTAACTCAACAGTAAAACAGTAGATTACAAGCTTTATTTACACACAACAAAGTTGCGCAACGTTTCGGAGAACTAAGTCCTTCCTCAGGTGCGACTGAACCAAACTCACGTACATT
The DNA here is from genome assembly GCA_034687865.1 of Kryphioiulus occultus. NCBI lineage: Eukaryota > Metazoa > Arthropoda > Diplopoda > Julida > Julidae > Kryphioiulus > Kryphioiulus occultus. The sequence continues at coordinate 1,578 of JAQGAF010002972.1, forward strand.
TCGAAAATACGTTTTTCTGGATGCTAGTGAGCTTCCTAATCACGCGTAGGTTTCGAAATAGAGGCTAGGTTCGCACGTACGTTTCAAATTACCAAACTCAAGTACATTTCGAAAATACGTCTTTCTGGGCGCTTTTAAGCTTCAAATCACGCGTATTTTTACCAGGCACGCGTACGTTTTGAAATAGGGCTAGTCAGTAGTAGTGTATGCATTTTTGTACGCTTAAAATTGCTAATAAAACGTGAATGGAATTACATTAATCTACACAATGTTAGCATTTTAAAATTTATCGAAGTATTTTTAAAATAATTTACAAAAGGTTCAAACCGGCAGTCGCCAAACCAGTCGTCTTAAATGAAACAGGGATCATACCGTCAGGAAAAGTCAGGAAAAGTCAGTGAAATTAAATGTGATCTGGAAACGTCAGGGAAAAGTTGACATTTCGACCATAAAGTCAGGGTAAGTCAGGTGGAATGCAGGGAAAGTGAGGTGAAAGTCAGGGAAAGTCAGGGAAATTAAATGTGGTCAGGGAAAGTCTGGGAAATGTTGACATTTTGACAATTACTTTTTAGAAAGTCAGGTGGAAGTCAGGGAAATTCATAATGTCTTGAAATTTGTTGTGACACAACTATTTTGATTGGTAGACAAGTATCTCATGAAAAGCATTAGAAAAGCTGAATTTGTGATCTACTTTTTTCTAAAAATTTCGCCTACGGCGGTTTCATTATCACCTAAAATGCACCTAATATTCATTGTCACCTAATATTTCAAAGAAGAAGTCCTTCAAAATGCAGTGTTTGAGATCTTGTGGTTTCAACCATTATTGTTCACATCGTTATTAATATTAGCACACTAAAAGTCCAATATTTCTCGTAATTTTTCAAAAATGTCGCCTACAGCATTAATATTATTATTTCTTCTTACAAAATTGTGGGCTAATTGCATCATTTCATGATCAGATGTATAATTTCTAAAATTCACGCAATGTGGTATATTTGCTTGGATCAAGTATGCAAAAATTGTTTCTTTAAAATGACTGGAAATTTTCCAAAATGTGTCTGGAAACCTGGAAAAGTCAGGGAACTTCAATGGAAGATTTGGCTAGCCATCATGACAGAAAAATACAAAAAAATATAGTTAATTGTAGTGCTGGAGATAAAGATAATTTTAATTACGTGTGACATTTTTTGATAAGTCAGGGAAATTGATCAGATTTGGTCAGGTAAAGTCAAGGAAATTGAGTTGCGAATTTTGGTGTGAACCATGTAAAAGGTTGTTAAAAAATGAGAAGATTGTGTTCTACTCAATCTGTGGACATAATTTTAGTAGGCATCGAATGTCATTTCGAAACTCCCAAAAATGATTTTAAGTTTGGAAAACGGCGTTTTCACTCTACAAGACAATTTCTTCGAAGAAACCTACGTCAGTCCCAAGAGACGTACATTAAATTCCACTTCTGAAAACGTAATATTTTCACTTATGGATAAGGGTTTCGCGAAATATGTTACGCAACGACAAATGAAATGAAAATGGCAGAGACAAAGCAGTTGCAAGTTGTGATTAACAACTGTCGTAGCGCCACCTGGCACCTTCTGCGGATGATTGCCGAGTCGCAGATGTCAGTCTGCCATTTTGGCATCGCATTAGCAAACCTCAAAAAACTTGTACTTTTTTCATCGACGAAGTTGCCTATAGGACTTACTTCCCATCTATTCGAGATGTCAATGGAAAATTGCGTTACTCAACTTGAAAATTTTAATTCAACTTCTAGTACATGCAAACCAAAATACTGTCAAATACTACGAGCATTCAAATTCTCGGAAATATAACATGAAATATGTGATATTATTTTGCTATTTTATTTTTTACTATTATATATTTTACTATATATTATATATATTATTATATTATATTATTATTATTATATTATATTAAATTATACTATATATTTTACTATACTATATTTTACTATTATATTTTACATTTTATTTTGCTACTTTACACTGGAAAATTGCGTTACTCAAGCTCGAAAAATTCAATTGTATTTCTAGCACATGCAAGCCAAAATACTTTCAAATTCTGCGTGCATTCAAATTTATGGGAAATATTATATGATATTTCCAAGACATTTAGGTTTATTACTATACAGAAGAAAATTGCGTTACTCAAGCTTGAAAATTTTAATTGAATTTCTATCTAAAATACTGTCAAAAACTACGAGCATTCAAATTTCTTGGAAATATCAGATGAAATATGTGATATTTCCAAGCAATTTTAGTACTGTAGAGTGAAAAATTGCGTTAGTTGAGCTTGAAAAATTTAATTGAACTTCTAGTACATGCCAGCCAAAATACTGTCAAATACTGCGAGCATTCAAATTTCTTGGAAATATCATTTGAAATATGTGATATTTCCAAGCAGTCTTACTTTGCTATTACACAGTGGAAAATTGCATTACTTAAGCTTGAAAATTTTAATTGAACTTCTAGTGCATGCAAGCGAAAATACTGTCAAATACTGTGAATATTCAAATTTCTGGGAATACAGTATCACATGACATATGTGGTAATTCCAAGACATTTTACTGTATTACTGTACAAAGGAAAATTACGTCACTCAAGCTTGAAAATTTTAATTGAACTTCTAGTGCATGCAAGCCAAAATACTGTCAAATACTGCGAGCATTACATTTCTGGGAAATATTATATGAAATATGTGATATTTTCAAGACCTTTTACTTTACTACTGTATAGTGGAAAATTGCGTTACTCAAGCTTGAAAATTTTAATTGAACTTCTAGTACATGCAAGCCAAAATACTGTCAAATACTGCGAACATTGAAGTTTCATGGAAATATCGCATATTTCATATGATATTCGAGAAGTTCAATTAAAATTTTCAAGTTTGAGTAACGCGATTTTCCACTGTACAGTAGTGAAGTACTTTGCATTTTTTATGTTTTGGGATTTGTTAAAATTCGATAACTGCAATATAGTTAATTAAAACTGTGCAATTGCTTTTGATGCACTTTGGTATCTTGCGTTTATGTCTTACTTCTAATTTACACGCAATCCTGAAAGTTGCAAAATCTGATGCTGAAATGGTGTTATTTGAAAATGGCGTGAAAAACAAGGAGGTTTCAGGAAATCATTATCTGAAAATTGAGCTCAACTGCCAGCCATATATCTTTTGCTTTCCATTCGTGAGGAAATGGCAAAGTTGAAGATAGTTTTCGTCGAAAATCGTCGAAATTACTCGTTAAAAAAATGCCGCCAGAGCAAATGTGACATTATAACATTTCATAGTATAAATGAAATTGAACAAAGGTCATGAATAATCACATTGAGGGAAAAACCAAGTAAGTCAACACTGTTTTTTATAACTGTACAGTTTTTTTATTAAAATGAATCAGTTTTTGAAAGTGAAGGGTTGTGTGATGAAACTTTAGTCTTCATTTTTTGAAAGTGAAGTTTTGTGTGATTAAAATCCAGTCTTCATATTTTGAACATAAATTTGTGTGATTCAAATCCAGTCTTAATTTTTTGAAAATGAAATGTTGTGTGATTCAAATCCAGTCTTCATATTTTGAACATAAAGTTTTGTGTGATTCAAATCCAGTCTTCATTTTTTGAAAATGAAATGTTGTGTGATTCAAATCCAGTCTTCATTTTTTTGCAAATGAAATTTTGTGTGATTCAAATCCAGCCTTCATTTTTTGAAAATGAAGTTTTGTGTGATTAAAATCCAGTCTTCATTTTTTTGAAAATGAAGTTTTGTGTGATTCAAATCCAGTCTTCATTTTTTGAAAATGAAATTTTATGTGATTAAAATCCAGTCTTCATTTTTTTGCAAATGAAATTTTGTGTGATTCAAATCCAGCCTTCATTTTTTGAAAATGAAATTTTGTGTGATTCAAATCCAGTCTTCATTTTTTGAAAATGAAGTTTTGTGTGATTAAAATCCAGTCTTCATTTTTTGAAAATGAAGTTTTGTATGTGTGATTCAAATCCAGTCTTCATTTTTTGAAAATGAAATTTTGTGTGATTAAAATCCAGTCTTCATTTTTTGAAAATGAACTTTTATATGATTAAAATCCAATCTTCATTTTTTTGCAAATGAAGTTTTGTGTGATTAAAATCCAGTCTTCATTTTTTTGCAAATGAAGTTTTGTGTGATTTAAATCCAGTCTTCATTTTTTGAAAATGAAGTTTTGTGTGATTCAAATCCAGTCTTCATTTTTTGAAAATGAAGTTTTGCATATGTGACTAAAACCCAGTCTTCATTTTTTTGCAAATGAAGTTTTGTGTGATTAAAATCCAGTCTTCATTTTTTGAAAATGAACTTTTATGTGATTAAAATCCAGTCTTGATTTTTTTAAAACGAGTTGTATTTTTTGACACGAGATATTTGCTAAACGCCTTCCCAATTTTGAGGGTTTTTCGTTTTCTTAACGAGATTTCTAGTTGCCCAGAACAGGTCGAAGTGGTTTTTGATCGTTATTTCATCTTCTGAAATTCGCTGCTTGCTTCGGTCCTATTGCTCTCTATTTTGGGAATGAAAAAAATCTTAAATTTCACAGTCTTTATGTAAAAACAAGCCTCGCCATTTCTCGGATTTTTGATTGAAAAATAACGAGGAAAAAATCGATTATTTCCTCCCGTTCGTTTCGCCTACTGACACTCACTAGAAAGCTGCGAAAAAATTGACACAAAAATGTGAAATGTTTGTACAGCCTTCAGACGTGCCAAGCAATTCCTAAGTGAAAAGTAAAATATTTTTGTATTTTTTTTCCAGGTTCGTCTACGTGCACCCCTAAACATACGAACAAATAGTCAGACCGAAAAATTTCCATGTTTTTTCCATTTTCACAAAGCCACTCAACAAATATATTTCGTGAATGATTTTTATATGCGTTCGCTGAGTGAAATGCCCTTTGGGGGCGCTGCTGGCGTCACTGGGACCCCAAAAAATCAGGTTTTTTTAAGTGCTTTAAAGAGGTGCTTGACATTGTCAAAAAAATAAATAAATACAGGGTGTCAAAATCCTATTGTGAAGTTGGTGTCCGGAAAGTTGTTCGTCAACAATTATTCCCCGAAATCTGTTCGCCAACATTTGTTCGCATAAGTTGAGTTAAATATAAGTTAGGTTAAGTATAAGTTAGGTGAGGTTGTAGATACGAATTTGCTGTTAATGAAATGAATGCCAATGAAAATATCAGCCAAGATCAATATTGGGTTAAGCCAAAGTTGAGTTAAATATAAATTAAATTGTTCGCATAAGTTGAATCAAGTATAAGTTAGGTTAAGTATAGGTTAGGTGAGGTTATAGATGCTAATTTGCTGCTAATGATATGAATGCCAATGACAATATCAGCCAAGATCAATATTGAGTTAAATCAAAGTTGAGTTAAATATAAGTTAAATTGTTCGTATAAGTTGAGTTAAATATAAGTTAAATTGAGTATAAGTTAGGTTAAGCATAGGTTATTGATGCTTATTTGCTGCTAATGAAATGAGTGCCAATGAAAATATCAGCCAAGATCAATATTGAGGTAAGTCAAAGTTGAGTTAAATATAAGTTAAATTGTTCGTATAAGTTGATTTAAATATAAGTTAAATTGAGTATAAGTTAGGTTAAGCATAGGTTATAGATGCCAATTTGTTGCTAATGAAATGAACGCCAATGAAAATATCAGCCAAGGTCAATATAAATTCCCATCTAGAAACAATATTTTAATTTAATTGGTGAAATTAATGGGCAAATCTCCACAAAGAAAAGTTATGTAAACATAAAAAGTTCGTGTATTATGGGAAATTGCTAATTGTATTTGGAATTGATATAGGAAATTGCATTTATTCTTATGGGGCTTTTCACCTCATCGGACACCCTGTACGTAGCTATAAATAGACTCTTTGGTTGACAGTGTATCCTATTATGACGTCATCAAATCTCGTTTCAATTCAATTGAGCACGAATCCCATTTTCCGATGCACTTGGTGCACGAAGAAATTTCATCCAATAAAACTTGTCGTAATTCGGTCTGAGGCTGTAGGGGGAGCTGCGATCGATCAAACGGATTTCAATCGAAGCAAAAACTTTTATCAAAGTGAATAAATGCGATATCTTACTTCGGATAAAAAAGGGACGCAAAAACTGGCAGCAGAAAATTGAAATTTGAGACTTGGGTAACCAACGTCTAGCAGCTAGCTTTCTCGTTGAAAAACTGCATTCGGTTTCCATGTCAACTGCTAAAATTTGTATTTTGTTGTTGTTTGTTTTAAATCTGTTTCTTAATTGGTTTTTAGTTGGGTAAACTGCTCCTGGCGGGCGAAATACAGCGTTGATCCCTAAATTATGAACACGTGAAACACGTAAAATGTGTTTTTGACTGTCTTTTGGAAAGTTTTTTATCCTAGGACAGTCCTTGAAAATTGACTAAGTCAACATTATGGTCAATCATTTTCTGACTTTGGTTTCAATATAGAAGAGTTTCTGAAAAGTGTTTTACAAAACAGCGTAATCTACGAGTAAATTAACAACAATTGATTAAAACTTAGTTCGAAGTTTGAAGTTTATTGTCAGTCAAAATATGATTCTTTACAAAATTGCATCACGAAATTTAAAAATAAAATACAAAACAGAAGGGAAAAAATACACTTTAACATCCTTAGTGAATAGCTCTAACTAGTATGTTGCTAATGTGGACTCCCTATCCTGAATCTATTTTTACTCCTATTAAACCAATAAAAAATGTAAAAAATTGCTTTAGTTGATTTTTAAGACACGTGGTTTGCCAGCTAAAAAGCCAACAATAAGTGACAAATAATTTCCAACATTTCACTTTTGTAAATCTCCAAAAGTTGTCACTCAGCTCAGTTCAATTTGTGCATTATTTCACTCACTTTGACAAAACTCATTGTTATCAAAAATGTGTAAAATTTGCTTTGTTTTGGTTTGCCTCTGTATGGTCTAGAAATTCTGGCTGAATTTTTCGATTACGAGGCCTGCTTTTGCTCCCCAATTTTATTGCTTCGTCACATTTGCGCCTGGAAAATAAGGTTAGATTTATGATTAAGGCTTACAATTAATCGCGCGTCTAATTTATGCACACTCATTATTATTATTATAATGCTTGGGGGGTTGCTTATGTGGAAAATAATTGGTGTGGGTGGGAAGGGGGCAGAATAAGGGTGAGAGCTGGATAAAAGCACATTGTCTTACTTAATAAGATTTTAGCACGGGGAGAAGGAGGAGAGAAAAAAAGGGGCGAGAAAACAAAAAACGTGTCTTTGTATAAAATCAAAGATAGGCGAAGGTATTTGAGCTGAAAATCCTGAGACACCCTTCCACCTCGACACCGCTTTAAACTCGACAAAAAATAAGAGATTGAACGGGGGAAAAAAGAGAGAAAAAAAACCGCAACTTTATCGATTTTTGTATTTAGAAAGAAGTTAAAGAGTGTTGATAAAGTATTCGTAGAATACTGTACAGTATATATATATATATCATGTAAAATATAGAAGGGGGAAACTAGGGATTATCGTGTGCATGAGCCACTCTGGTAGCACTGTAGGCACTGGTTGGGTAAGGGGCATCCATAGGCGAGTGCTGCGAAGGAAGGGAAGGGATTTTCAATATTTCATTTTGACGTAAAATGACATAAGGGGGAAACTGATAACCTGTCCATTTTGTTTACCTGCCCATCCAGGAAGTGACACGAAAGGGTGAGGATTACCCAGCAGGTAGGTAGTCACCTACCCTATATATCATGTCGAGTTTGTACATGTAAGCACCACAGGGGACCTAATGCAAGGGTAAGATTTCACCTTACCCCTACCACATGTCATTTCTTCGATGACAGCTGAGTTGAATTGAATTGACGTATCTGTCTTAAAAGAACTAGAGGGGGAGAAAAATGACGTGGCACGAAGGTAAAAAGGTTACCCATTTTGAACTGGGTATAACACCAGAGTGAAGGATTTTTTACTCATTTTGGTATGCAGTTAACATAATGCATGGTGCCTACCCACCAGATTCAATTTTAAGTTCAGATACCACAAGGGGGAAACTGATTACCTGTCCATTTTGCTTACCTACCCATCCAGGAAGTGACACGAAAGGGTGAGGATTACCCATTTTGACTTAATGATGCGAGGGGCTACCTACCCTTGTTATCATGTCGAGTTTGTGAGCACCTAATACTTTAAGCATGTAGATTTCACTTTCCCCCTACCACATGACACTTATTTGTTGACAGTAGGGTACTAAGTTGACCCATCTGTCTTAAAAGAACTGGAAGGGGAGAAAAATGACGTGACACCAGGGTTAAAAAGGTTACCATTTTGAACGGGGTATAAAACCAAAGTAGAGGATTTCCTACTCATTTTTGCATGAAGTTAACATAATGCATGGTGCCTGCCCATCTGATTTAATTTTAAGTTCAGACCACAAGGGGGAAAGTGATTACCTCTCCATTTTGTTTACCTACCCATCCAGGAAGTTACAAGAAAGGGTGAGGATTACACATTTTGACTTAATGATGCAGGGGCTACATACCCTTTGTATCATGTCGAGTTTGTAAGCACCACAGGGGACCTAATACAGGGGTAAGATTTCACCTTACACCTACCACATGACATTTCTTCGTGGACAGAAGGTTACTAAGTTGAATTGAATTGACCCATCTTTCTTAAAAGAAGTGGAGGGGGAGAGAAATGTGACAAGAAGGTAAAAAGCTTACCCATTTTGAACTGGGTATAACACCAGGGGAGAGGATTTCTTATTCATTTTGGCATGCAGCTAAGCTTAATTTCATAGGCATGGTGCATGGTGCCTGCCCATTTGGAGATGAGATAACAGTAGGGGCCACTGTACAGTATAGCCTACTCTACCCAATTTTAGGTAAAATCACCCTTTTTTGGGGGTTAAGCTTGAAATGACTTTATAACTTTCATAATCTATCCCAATCGCATTTGATGAGTTTCTTTTATGGCTTTACCAAAGTTACCAATTTGACCATAATTGAATGGCTTGGGTTAAGACCTGCCCATACGCATAGAACAGCTCATTACGACCCTCTCCCCAGGCCCCTTCCCGTCATCCCTCTCTCTTGATATCCTCGTCCAGTAAAATGGTTTTTGCCCCCGAATTTTCCCAAGGTGCACTTTTACGTACAATGAAATGATTTTCGCATTCGTTCCCTCTGGCTTCTTTTTGTTTTTGAAATTACTACAGTATATACGTTTTTTTTTTTTTGCTTTTTCTTCTTCCTTTTTTTACTTCTTGTTTTATCCTCTCTTTCTCTTTCACTTCTGGTTCACCAACGGATCGCGAAATAATTTCCCATAAAATTGCTCGGAAAAGTAGAAAAAAAATCCGATATTCGCCTCAGGTGAGTTGGCTCGTCATTGAAAGATACTGCATAGTCACAGTGTATACTGTTGAACGAAAAAAAAATGCTTTTCGTTTCGGAAAACTAGGAAAGGAAATGCTCAAATTACTTAAAAACAAAAACTGAAAAAACAATGATTTGTTAGCTTTTGTATCGATGTACGTGTACGAAAGGGCTCTGTTGAATCCCAATTATCCTACGAGACAATGGATTGAAAATGGAACGGTTGCTGATATTATTTTGTTCCCTTTTGAATAAACATTTTGCAAAGTGTTAGAAAGACTGATTGCAAACTGAATAGATTTGTTCCAAACGCAACTTGTTTATAAGCTTACATGTAAGTGCATGTGGCTGGGAAAACTGTTACAATTAGCTGATAATTGATTGCTAACTGGTTTTAAAACTGATTCATTATCTACCATTGCTAGTTAATCGCAACCTGATATATAACTACTTGTAGTTTGATGCAGCCAATGCTTTCAAACTGATATTTTCCAACGAATATTTGTCATGACATTGGCAATCATTGCAATCTGTTTCAGCTACAGGTTTACATTTATACATACAACATACTGAAAAAATCATTGCCAGCAATGTCATTTGAACAATTTTGAGAGCAATTCACTATTATAAATTAACTGGTATGAAATAGCAAATGGACAAAATAATGCACCCAAAAAATTTCAATTATTTTGTCCAACCACTGTGGTTTACTCACTTCAGAATTACAAAGTTTATTACCAGTTTTTTGTTTTGATATAAAATGTCTCGATTTAATCTGTAAATATATTTCTAATCTTGGAATTTTTTTATTACCAGTTTTTTTTTGTTTTGTGATAAAATGACTCGATTTAATCTGTAAATATATTTCTAATCTTGGAATTTTTTTATTACCAGTTTTTTTGTTTTGTTATAAAATGTCTCGATTTAATCTGTAAATATATTTCTAATCTTGGAATTTTTTTATTACCAGTTTTTTGTTTTGTTATAAAATGTCTCTATTTAATCTGTAAATATATTTCTAATCATGGAATTTTTTTATAACCAGTTTTTTGGTTTTGTTATAAAATGTCTCGATTTAATCTGTAAATATATTCCTAATCTGGGAATTAACTTTCTCAAAATAATTATCGCATCTCCTCATTTAACCTACAGGATCAATCTGTTTGAGATAATCTCAGAGTTGTCGAAAATGACGGTTTTATCACCACTCTTATCATCAAATCTGGTTAGCTATACTGTATATCAGGAAATTTAAAATAAATTGCCGTATCTCCCTTGTCGAAATACGTGTGGATCAATAGTAAAACAAACCGCAAAAGCATACGTATAAATGCCAAATAAATATCAAATATTCCCGAAATTAGGATGCGTATAAAAATATATTCTTTATGGAAATTTAACACGCCAATGACACGCTATCGTAATTCAGTGGCGTGTTTTCGGCTAATTCAGCCAAGATTTGCGCAATTATTTTTCCATTTCGGTTACTACAAGTAGTGGAAAACATTTGTAGAAATGCGAGGTGTCTTTTCTCAAATTTCCTCTCCTTTTCTTAATTCCTTTTGAGATTCTCCAGATGGACACCGCAGCATTTTTGTTTTCCCTATCGCTTAATTCGCGCTCGTTCTCTTAATTCCTAATTAATTCGTTTTATTGATTATCGGAAAATGGCGTCTTAGACAATCGAGACTAACTTCTTTATAAACGTCGCTCCTTATTCGTTAATGGAAATTTGCGACGATGCGAAGGGGAAAATAATGACCGAATGAAGCTTTTTTTAGACCAAAGAAAGTTTTCAGACGAGTTTGTAGCCAAGTCGTATAACGTAGAGCATCTAAAATCATCTCAGTTTATGAAGTTAGCTGGCGATTTAAAGTTATTAGCCATAAATGATGGTTTGGCAACTGTTAAGGAGGTCGAGGGTATCATCAATGCGATGATGTACATGTGTCATCAGGAATGATCAATGAGAAATCATTGTAATCCATTGAGCATGCTCTAAGTGGCTGATGCTTTAAACATTTTATACAGTAGACCCTCCAAAGTTGACCACCTCTACATATTGACCACCTGCACCTCTGTATGGCATAACGTTATGTTGACCACTAGGACCATGACACGCAATGGTAATTTACTCTCTGTATATTGACCAGCATTGTCTAAACATGTAAAGACACCCACATAAAAAGGAAATGCATTTTAGATGCATTTTGAAATGCATTGCAATATGGGAAATGTATTTCAAATGTATTGAAAGTGTATTTTGCGGCAAGACATTCACAGCAAATACATTTCTAAATACATACAGCAATGTATTTTAAAATGCATTTTACAATGCATTACGAAATACATTGAACAATGCATTAAAATTCTGTGTCAATGAAATAAACTGTGTTATTAACAATTGAATTTAAAATTATATTTTGCAGGTAAAAATAATTGTATTAAGAATGTGTAATGAACAACTTAAGTACAATTATTATACATACATGGATTTTGGAATTTCACCTATAATGTATTTTAAAATGCATTCAAAATTGCATTGCACAAATCACTGAAGACATCATGTAATGCATTCTGCAATACATTTGAAATGCATTATGAAATGCATCGCAATATAAATTGTTGAATACCCAGGAAATACATTTTCCGATACATTTTGCAATATATTGTCTCAATCTTCACATATTTTGAAATACATTTCAAAATGTATTGCATATTATGTATTTCGAAATGCATTTCATTTTCCATGTGGGCTATAGCTGTCAAAATTTATTAACTTACTGATGCATGGTAAGGTACTGAGTTGAATTGAACTTTAACCCACCTCCCACCAGTGGCGCCGCCTGGTGACTTTGACTTTCTCGTCTGCAATGGCGGCCTCCATTACCGATAGCTATTTCCTAGTCGACGCAGATGTTGAACCCGTGTCTTAATGAGCCTCTTCGAAAATCCGATATGAAATCGTTTTAAGTCTAAATTGGCAATATTTAAGGCATTTATGGCCATCCAGCCGTTTGAAAAATGCATTTTCTGACACGAACACGCTCCAGGCCCAACTCTGCTTCATGTAAATTTCGGTTCCGTTAGGAAACACAATTTCATCTGAGGGGGGAGGGGGGATGGGGTAAGACCTTTACCCCCTCGACACTCACCCTCACCCCCACGTATATCCAAACCCGCCTCCATTTCCGGTTGTTTATCTGCAAACTGAACCCTGGATCTTCTAGGATCCAACAGCCACAATAATGAATAATATTCGCACAAATCTAGGTTTTTTTCCTCTATCCTTTTTTGTTTTATTTTCGTTGTAAAATGTCGCCCAAATGTATAAAAATCAGAATGGATACTGACATCATGGATAGTAGTAGTATCACTATTACTACACAATATCATTACCTGTACTGATAGTATAGTGATGGATAGGTATGTCGCTGCAGTCCATACTGTACATAAAGCACTAATACTAATACTGTATACTAATCCATATTGTTAAGTAGTGTTATATACCCGTATCACTAAAGTATCACTAGTTTCCAGTAGTGTCAATAATAGCGTAGTGATATCAGCTGTTGCAAATAAAATGGTGGATAGTGATTTGAAATGTTTGCAGTCAAATATAATTGCATTTTTTTGTAAGTTATACATCTCACTAATGGTTGCAATTTAACTACCCACGTGCAATAATTTCACGAACTTTGTGCAAATGTACTGGTCACACTAATTCTCGCCAGAATTACTCAATTCAATTTCAATTCAACTCAGTACCCTACTATCAGTAACTGAATACCGTGTGGTAGGGGGGTGTAATCCATCAACCTCGGTAAAAAAGAGAAGCCAGAAACTATGAGTTGACCAATGGTCACCAATACCAGTATCAGTCTTAATACTCTTTTGTACTGATACCCACATGGAAAGGAAATGCATTACGAATTGCAAAATATATTGCAAATGCATTGAATGGTCAATTTTATCTCAACACGAAATACATTTGTAAAGTAAAAAATACATTTCACTAATGAGTTGTACAATGCATTACACACGTAAAAAATATACTGACCATTGTAATTCAAAATGATTTAAAACTACATACTTACAAAAGTTGTATACTGCATTTAATTGCATGACATTGATGTGTTTTGAATTTTAAGCTATTTAATTGCCAATTCTAATTTATTTATTGAATATTTGGTTTTTTTAAATTGACATTTTACAATGCATGGATTATACAGGTACATTGGATTATACAGGGCATTTTGAAATATATTTCTCCATACAATATGAAACTACATATGCCCCCATCTACATATATTTTAAGATGTATTTTCCAATGTTTGTCTTAAAATAAATTTCTAAATGCATTAGCATAACATGTGGGTATCAGTGAGATTTATACTAATATCATCATATATCAGTAAATATATGCTGATATCACTATGAATGTTATACTGATTCCACCAGGTAGACCGTTAAAATCTTTGTAAAATTATCGGATATTAAAGCTATTGATTGTCTAGACTTTTATAAAATACTATGTTTTTTACCACGGTCTCCTATTGACGTCATAATGTTGTTATCTAAAGTGTGGTTTTCATTATTATTTCGTTAGTTTTTTTGATGTCGTTATCAGCCCAACGCAGCAGATCGACTTCGATCATATTTTCTTTCTTCGTATAGTAAATGTCATCTTTTTTATTTTTCTTCTATGAAGCCCAAACGCCTATTTTGGCAGTTGCGACACTCGTACGTAAACTAGCAGATTTTTTGATCCAAATTTATATTCCAAATATTTGTCTACTGTATTGGTCATATATGATTGTTTTGTAAAATGTAGATACAAAAATATGTTGGAAATATTTTAATTTTTACTGAAATTAATGTTTTCATTAAGTCATAGCTTTACCATATTTAAAAATGGTTTTTGTAGGAGGACGATAGTTGTATGTATTTTCTGAAATTGATGCTGATTGTGAATAGAGAACCAAACCGAAAAATGGTGAACAATTTTCGAAACACAATTTTCGTACGAAAAACCCTCCTCCAATTTCGATTAGCCAAAGGTTGCCCACCGAAATCACTCTTTGCTATTTTTGACGTAAAATTGGATTATTTTTTATAGTTTTTTACACCGATTTCCAAGAAGCCATCAGTGGTTTTCCGATGAAAGCCTTATTTAAAAACGACCCATTTTTGGCCCCAGCTCAACAAAACCGCTCTCCATCTTTTTTATATTTTCAGTCATTTTATGAAATTGCATTTACTGTTTGCTGAAAGCAATTCGGAGCCAGTGGCAATTTATTGTCTTTTATGATAAATGATAAGCGAAACATGATCAAAATTAAAGTAAAGAAATTTGATTAAACGCGCTTGCATATTCATGTAATAAGTACGAGAAGATAATATTTTGATTCAACAAACAACAAAGTTTATTGAGTAAACGTGAAATCTTCCCACGTTTGTTAATTATCGTATTTTAACTTTGGTGTGTTTTCAGTATTAACCAATAGTGAATTAGGATAATAATTTTAATGTTAAAATCTGTGATGCGTCCATAAATTGCAAGTTCATGAGCACTAAATAGTTTCAGCAAACATCAAAGTTTATTGAGTGAAAGTGAAATCTTCCCACGTTTGTTAATTACCAGGTTTCTTTATTATCGTGTCTTAACTTTGGTATGTCTTCAGTATTAACCAATAGTGAATTAGGAAAATAATTTTAATGTCAACATTTTTGTTTCGACTGTGATGCGTCTTAAATTGCAAGTTTTGGCGACTAAATAGTTTCAACAAACATCAAAGTTTATTGAGTAAAACATGTTAATTATCGTGTTTTATCTTTGGTGTGTCTTCAGTATTAACCAATAGTGAATTAGGATAATAGTTTTAATGTCAAAATTTTTGTTTTGACTGTGATGCGTCCATAAATTGTAAGTTTTGGTTACTAAATAGTTTCAACAAACATCAAAGCTTATTGAGTAAAAGTGAAATATCGACGATAATGCCCGAGGAATGTTTGTCGAGCACGTTATGAACATTTTGAGCAAAAGAGGCCAAGATGACGTAAAAAAACCCCAAAATCGATCTGTTAAAAAATCAAGAAAAAAAGCAGATTTCTTCATAAACACTTCCAAAAAAGTAGCTCTATAATCCGTTTTTTTGCCCCTTTCGGTGATAATAAATCGAGTTAATTTCGGAGATTTCCAGGATGAACATATCGTCTTGCCCCCTCTTAGGGGGTGGTTGAGTCCTCTTTTTTTATTATGAAGTAACCCATTTAAATTTTCATTAATTCTCACTTTTGATTGATGAGAAATATCGATTATTTGGCGCCCCGTTCGCCCATAAAAATCTACTAATATCTGACTTTGAATTGCAAACGAGTTTTTCAGCGTGAAAAAATCGTCTTCTCACCCTCGTTTCGTCTCCAAAGGGCCTTTTTATTCGCTTAGGCACTTAAAAACAAAATGGCGATTAAAGAACCTCTCAGTATTATAATCCCCAGATTACTGCTCGCAAATTTGCCATCTTTTCTTGCCCTCCCTTTCAATAAAAACAAACTGACATAAATGACAAAACCCTGTCAATTGCAGAAATACGCATGGGGCATTTTCGATGAAATTTTTATATTAAACTCGATGAAATTCAATCGCCACAGGGGTCTCATTTACGAAACTTAATGTTTTAAAATGACTTTAAAATTATTCGTTTTCAGTTGAAATTTTATAAATGCAAATGTCTCAAAATTCTCATTGTGTCATTTATTTTACGACACTGGTTTATTCAATGAACAGTTTAGGGAAATTAAAAAATGATATTGCTAATTTCTAAGTCATTTAAAACTAAACAATTTTTTCTTAATAGGCAAACAAGTTTATAAATATATTCGGAAAAGCTCAGGTACATTTTAACGTTTTCGATGACATTTTTTATATTAAACACAACGACACTCAGTCGCCACAAGGGCCTCATTTACGAAACTTAATGTTTTAAAATGACTTAAAAAGTAGTCGTTTTCAGTTGAAATTTCATAAAATCAAATGTCGCAAAATTCTCATTGTGATATATTTTATGACACTGGTTTAGTCAATGAACAGTATACATGTATGTAGATAAATTAAGAAAATGGTATTCCTAATTTCTAAGTCATTTAAAACTAAACATTGTTTTCTTAATAGGCGAACAAGTTTATAAATATATTCGGAAAAGCTCAGGTAAATTTTAATATTTTCGATGACATTATTATATTAAACACCACGAAACTCAATCGCCACAAGGGCCTCATTTGTGAAACGTAATGTTTTAAAATGCTTTAAAAGTAGTCGTTTTCAGTTGAAATTTCATAAAACCAAATGTCGCAAAATTCTCATTGTGTCATTTTTTTTACGACACTGGTTTATTCAATGAACAGTTTAGGGAAATTAACAAAAATGATATTCTTATTTCAAAGCCATTTAAAACTAAAAATGCTTTTCTTATTAAACCAACAAGCTTATAAATATATTCGGACAAACTCAGCCAAATTTTAACTTTTTAATATTACATGTATTAAAAAAAGTAAAAATATGGCTGAGCTTTTCCGAATATATTTCTTATGTTACCAGCCACTTGATGAGTCTCAACAACAAATTTATAACCAATGAAAAATATTTTTTAAACTTGTGACACATCGAAAGTCATCGATTTTACATTTCAAATGCCATTTTCATCGTCTTTGTCATTTTGTCAGCGAAACATTCGCTGACTCTTTAACTTGTACATGTCATTTCCATCAGGTCAGTATCTGATGGCCATTCGGATCCCGTTGAAAACCCACCAAGAAGTGGCGAAAAATGGTTTGCTTTTCCATTTCGTTTTCGAAACCTTTCGTGCATCGATACGTAAAACGTATTTTTTGTGACGCTACATGTCCACCATTGGCACATCCTCCTGTTATTCTTGTGGGAATCGTTGGGGGTTGACAAACGACTGCCCTGACATTTCTGTCACAGCCACAAATATCTTTACGAAGAAAAAACTGCTTCGCCATAATTCATTTGCATGCATCTTCCGGTCGACCTTTGACCTTTTTTCGACGGTCACATGCGCTTTCGCCAAATCTCTGGAGAGCCACAACGGGCACAATCTCCAACGGCCTTCAGCATTGAGATATGGGCCCATTTATCAAGGTTGTTGCCATTGCAAAGAAGGAATTGGCAAAAAAAAGCATCAGTTTGTTATTTGTCAATTGGTCTAGACCATGAGTATGGATACGACAGGTTTTTAAAGAGTAGCCACGGCCTTTTTTGGAATGGACCAATGTAAGGGGTCCTTTGATAACGATAGGGTCCCACATGAAAAAGAAATGCATTTTGAAATACATAACATGTAATGCATTTTGAAATGTATTTCAAAATACGTGTAGATTGAGACATTAATATATTGCTAAATGCATTGGAAAATTAATTTCCTGGGTATTCAACAATTTATATTGCAATGCATTTCATAATGCACTGTACATTTCAAATGTATTGCAGAATGCATTTCAAATGTATTGCAGAATGAATTTTAAATGTATAGCAGAATGCATTTCAAATGTATTGCAGAATGCATTTAAAATGTTTTGCAGAATGCATTTCAAATGTATTGCAGAATGCATTTCAAATGTATTGCAGAATGCATTTCAAATGTATTGCAGAATGCATT